>PVIH01001553.1:197003-229518 GCA_004025045.1 Sigmodon hispidus | reverse complement strand
CCCCCTCTCCCCCCCCCCGCCCCTGGCGCTGGCTCCAGCTCGCACTCGGCGCCCCGCCCCCGCGCGTGCTCACTAACTGTCCTCTAAGTCGGCCTACGAGCTTGCCCCGCCCCTGAGCTGTTTGAATATGCTAATGAGGCTCTAAAGACCAGCCAGTAGAGCAGCGGCTCCGTGTGTCACGTGACCCGAGGACGTGTCAGGGGCGGAGCCTACGTAGCCCCTGCCCGAGTTAAAAGCGGAGAGTGAGAGAGAAAAGCGCTTCAGTAGCGAGAGGGGCTGAGAAAGTGGTGACACCGCTGGGGTGCGGAGGGAGTCCCTGAAACTTCTCCCAACAGCCCCAGGGCCAATCTCCCCTCAGCCCACTCCCCTCTCCGCCAGAGCCCTGCTCCCCACTCCCTGCACTGGGGGTGGGGTGGGGAACCGGGCCCGTCTCCCGCGGGGACACACACAGGGACCGGGAGTGGGACGGGACCCCCAGGCGGGGAGGACGGACGGACAGACGTCCGTGCAGCCGCCCCAGCGGGCAGGCAGGCCGGAGGCGGGGGGGAACGACCGGGAAGAGCTGGGCTGGGGAGTTTGCTCTCAACTATCGGGGGAGAAACTCCCCGTAGCCGGTGGTTTTCTCCCGGGGGCCGCGTTCCCCACCCCGCGTAGCGGCGGTTGCCGCCGCCGCCGGTGCCTCCACCTCTGCCATCTCTTCACCACCTCGGGCCCCCGGTGTCCCCGGCCAGCACTATGCCCATCTTACTGTTCCTGATAGACACGTCTGCCTCTATGAACCAGCGCAGCCATCTGGGCACCACCTACCTGGACACGGCCAAAGGCGCGGTAGAGACCTTCATGAAGGTACCGACTGACCGAGCCCCGGCGGTGGCGGCGGCGACCCCGACCCGGTGGCCCGCGGGGGGGGGGCAGGGCGGGGAGGTGGGGGGGAGAACGGCGGGGCTCGTGCGGGCGCCGTGGGCGCGGGGACCCCTCCCCCACCGCGCGGGCGGGCGGGCGGGCGGGCGGCGGGAGCGGGCTCCGCCGGGCCTGGCCCATGTGGGGTTACTGTGTGTGTGCGGGGGTCGGCGGAGGGGCGGCCCTGCGTGTGCGGTACTATGGAGGTGGCTAGCGAGCCTCCCGTGACTGCTAACCTGGCCTCTGTGATTCCCCCTTCTCTCTCCTGTCCCCACCCTGGCCCGCAGCTCCGTGCCCGGGACCCTGCCAGCAGAGGAGACAGGTATATGCTGGTCACTTTCGAAGAGCCGCCCTATGCTATCAAGGTAACAGCCCTCGCCATCCCCCTTCCTCCCCTGCTCCTTCCTAGCTCGCCCTCCCCGCCCCCCTCTCCATTCTGCTCCCCTCCCCCACCGCCGCTCCCTCCTCCAGGTCCCTTCACCTACGGCCTCCCACCCCTCCCCAGCTCCGGGAACGCCCGGGCGCTAGCAGTTTGTGGCCCAACGCCGTCCCCTCCGGGTCCCGGCTCGGCCTGGCGGCGGAGGCGCTACGATCAACATGGCCGACATTTCCCCTCCGCGGCGTGAGCGGCAGCAATGAACTGTGGGGGATATTTATTCAAGTTAGCCCGAGTGACAGCCGGGCCCAGCCTTGCCTAGCCCGTGTTTGCATTAAAAGAAGGGTATCAGCCGAGCTGGCAGGGAAGCCAGGAGGGGGGCTTCGATACTTGGTCATCCTAGAGTGGAACTAGGGAGGCCACCGATTGGTGGGACAGCTGTGGTCAACTTAAGAAGTCCTGCTGCCATCTGCCTTCCGCTAGTACCTTCGCAACACCCACCCCTTACACACAATTTGGAGGATGTTATGTTAGCAAATTTCCCAGTGAAGTTATTAAAGTATTAAGACTGTTGTTACTTAACAAAAGGTGTAGGGCAAGCAGGTTCATTCTGGGCCACCTTTGTACAAGTTTCCTTTCCTCACTAGAGACAACAGTTAGGTTACCCCCAAGCCATATCAACCACAATCGAAGTTAACTATACAAACCCAAAGTGGAATACCTGCTTGGTGGACACCATATAATTGGTGTCCATGTGTGTGTGTACCTTGAATGTTACAAAAAAAAATTCTTACATCTTTCTTTTCAGGCTGGATGGAAAGAAAATCATGCAACGTTTATGAATGAACTGAAAAACCTTCAGGCAGAAGGACTTACGACTCTTGGCCAATCCCTAAGGACAGCTTTTGATTTGTTAAATTTAAATAGATTAGTAACTGGCATAGACAACTATGGGCAGGTAGGTTGAATATTAAGGTAGAAAAGAGTTGTTTTTAATTTACGTGTATAAAAACACAGTCCAGTCCAAAAGTACGCAACATGGAATGGAAGTACAAAACATACCGAGGTTGAAGTACAGTATACACACAGTTCAAAACACCTAAGGTGTATGTATGGTTTTTATACCCCTCATTTCCCCTTTAAAGAAAGATGTATATGCATTCAGGATTTGAGTCTAAATTCTTGGCTAGAAAGCTGACATGAATTTGGTTTTAGTCCCTCAAAGTTCATGGAAGACATAAAGGGAATATCCTGTCAATACACCAGTCTGAAACTACACTCCGTGTAGGCACATATGCAACTATTATAATGGGTCACAGCTATTGGTTGACAGCAGTTCCTTCTGAGATGACTGCTAGACTAGAGTTTAGCTTAACCCAGACTGTATACGTGGAAAGGCAAGGTTTGTCAGGAGTACAGTAATTGGTTGACCATATTCAGATGTCTCCTGAAGCATATGCTGAAGCAGTAGAAGTTACTGTAGCAGGAAGTCTGAAATTAATAGCAGAGTAGGAATTTTTAAAGTTTAAAATTTCCAAACCCTGGGGAAAATGTTTTCTGTGAAACATGAACACTTGCCCTTTTCCTGAAGCTCCCAAAGTCCCATCTGTGAGGATGAGGCAAGAGCTTTAAATCACAAGTCATTCACTAAGGGAATGTGAGGTGATCCATCGTAACTTTTTAGATATTGCTGTCCTAGAAATACAAGGTGCCAAAGAATACGTAGCACTACACACAAAGAATAATATCATACTCAAGGAATTCAGTATGCTTTTCCCAAATTCCATAATGCACAGTTTTCATGAGTTTTGAATATTTCAGGGAGAGTCTTCCTGTGACATCACAAGCTATATGCCTCATTTGGGGATAACTCTTAAATATTTAACCATCTTTAGAAATGGTTGAATTTAGTCCTCTGACCTTTAAACTCTGCATTACAAGTGAGGCTCTGAACAGCATTTCCATCATTTAGTAAATATCGTAACATGTTTTTCTTGTTTTGCTCTTGCTTTGCCCCACGTTGGTTCCTGTAAAGGTGTTTTATTCCTTTGTTGTATGTAGTGCTATTTTTTTTTTTTTATAAATCAAACTTTGCTGAGTTCAAAGACACATTTGAAACTTGCTATTTTATTTTGTTGTCAGGTTGTGTATTGTAGAACTATCAATTTCCTATTTTTCTGTATCACCTTTCATAAGAAGAAAGAACATTTGGATACATCCACCTTCAATCACATACTTAGAACACAGCAAAAAGTCCTTAGTTTACTGTGGAGAGATCCAGCACTTGTTACTTAGGAAGCTGAAAGCAGGGCTTTTGTGTTTTAGCACTTTGACCAAGAGAGGAAAACTTAGAGGTTGGGATGTTCTTACTAACTAGTGATTAGTAACTTGCAACAAAGGAGGATAATGCCTCAGTTATTTTAGTCAGTCAATTCAGGAAGCAGTGTTAAAGATTTTTGCTTATATTCTGAATTTGCACATAATAAAACTAGCTTTAAAATAATGAAGAAGTTACAATTTCTCAATAAATGGAAATTTTTTAAGTAAATTTTACATGGGAGAAGACATGCTTGTGAACTTTTTCATCATAAACCAATTTTCTTCAATCTTATTTATATGAAACGTATTGGAATTTTGGATAATTGAAAATATTTAATACTAGCCAGGTGGTGGTGGTGCACACCTTTTATCCCAGCACTATGGAGGCAGAGACGTGTAAATCTCTGAGGCCAGCCTGGTGTACAAAATGAGTTCCAGGACAGGCTCTAAAGCTACAAAAACCCCAAAAAACCTCCCAAACCCTTAATACTAAAATGTCATTTGGATATTTGAAAAAGAACTTTGTAGGCTCTGTAACCTTGTTTTTGCACATAAATATTTCATGCTGAATAATAGGAATAATTGATGTAGTCTCAGTAGTGATGGAAATGAGAAAAATGGATTAACTGGAAGACACCATGTTATTCTTACAGAGCATCTATGCATCTTCATACAGTTCCAAGTTATTTTCTTAAATATGGGTTAAATGTACATACACTTAATGATATATTTACACTAGTAACGTTTTCTTGTATTTATATAAACACATTGGTGATTCTATATAATCAGTTGCAAGAAATTGCATTTATTTGGCATTCCTATTAGGTTGAATCAGAATTGAAAGGTTAAAATAGCTGAACAAAAAAGAATCTGTAATGGTTTTTTCTCCAGTACCTTGGATATTTTATTAACAAATTGTCTTCCTATGTAGAAGATTCTTTTAAACATCTGATAATCAGTCCCATTTTCTGATATTTCTACAGTCCTAGATGAGTGAGAACCTCTGGTCACCCTTTCCCTTTAATAGCAGCACCTTATTAAATTGCTTGAAACCTGAAAGTTTTTGTCTACATATGTTAATAGTTTCAAATGATGTTGATCCTTTGAGAATCTGAAAATAAGCTTAATAAGTAGATACATTGGACAGTTTTATTACATAGATTGATGTATTTTATATTGTTCTTTTTCTTTTTTTCTTGTTTGTAGTATTTTTTTTTTTTTAAACGTTAGGTTTACCTGCTGAATCTGACTCTGGCTTGCACATCATGATTTTTTCTACTGGTCTGACTCTATTCCACTAGTCAATATAGAAACACTCATCGATATAGTAACATTGATTGGATTGTTTAGAATGGTGCCTGACCTATTGTGCATTTTAAAAAGAGATAAATACTTAGTGCTTTAAGGATTTTAAATGGCAGTATCCCTTTGACAATGATGGTTTTGGTGTGAGATGAGTTGTATGATCCTGCTTTTTATTTTTTTGAGCGAGTCTCTGTAGCCATTGCTGGCCTTGAACTTGTAAGTGTTGAGATTACAGGCCATTTCTAATCAGGCTTTTCTTTTAATGTTCATTAGTGGAGTAGTGAAAAGTTGATTCCTGTTTGAGTTTTTGGTTTTTCTTTCCCCTTAGATTATCAACAAGTTTTTTTAGTACCTATTAAGCTATCAGTAACTTGTTTCAAGTAAAAGTATATTATTATACTTACCTATATACTGTCTGTACTACAGTGCTGAAAGGTGACCAGAAACAATCGTGAATCTTTATGGGGTATTGATATGAAAACCAGAACCTTGTGCATGCTAGACAAAGATCCTACTACAGAGGTACACCCTCTGACCAATGTAAAAATTGTAAGTGCTCCAATTAAAATAAGTTTTATTTTAAAAAATGGTATTTGTGTATGGGGAGGTGTAGTATGCCACAGTGCATGTGTGAAGTGAGAGGACTTAGTTCACTTGGTGGAGTGGTTTATCCTTCCACCATGCTGCTTCAAACCGCAGTACTCAGGTGGCATGGCATGTGCCTTGCCTTTCTGAGTCATCTTGCCATCCATAAGTCCTTTATTTTAAAAAAAATATGATGTAGAAAACAAAATTTCCCATTTTCTTCAGTTTTAAGTGTGTAGTTCTATATTACTAGGTGTATTCACATTTTTATGCAACAATGCCTAGAAAATTAAAACTGCTTTTTAATAACTACTGTTCCCTACACCTTTGATGGTGCTTTTTAAGTTAGACTACTGTGTATACTTCTTACAATTGTTATCTCATAGATGAACCCTCTGTCTGTGGTTTTGCTAATCCATGGATTCAGCCAGCCACAGATCAGAAATTTCTGAACAGAAACTGTGTCTATACTGAACATGCTTTCATGTCATCGTCCACTAAATGCAACTCTTTACATAGCATTAAGATTGCTTTAGGTAGGGCTGGGGAGATGGCTCAGAGGTTAAGAGCACTGCCTGCTCTTCCATAAGTTTAATTCCCGGCAACCACATGGTGGCTCATAGTCATTTATAATGAGTTCTGGTGCTCTTTTCAGGCATGCAAGCAGAAAACCATATATATAATACATAGAATTTTTTAAAAGATTATATTTTAAATAATCTAGAGATGATGTAAAAAGTTCATGTTAAGTGTAGGTTATAGATAAATACTCTATTTTATATAAAGTGCTTAAGAATCTAGATTTTGGTATCTTTTGGGGAAGACCAAGAACCAGCTTTTTGTGGTTACTGAGAGGATGTGTGTCTGTCTCCATTTTTTTATTTTTTATTTTTTTCTCAGGACAGGGTTTCTCGTTGTAACAGCTCTGGTTCTCCTGATATTCTCTTTGTACTAGGCTGTCCCTAACTCACAGAGATCAACTTGCCTCTGTCTTTTGAGTGCTGGAATTAAAGGTATACGCCACCACCACCTAGCTACCTGGCTAGATTTATTTTAGTTGAAGGAGTGCTTTTGCCTGTACATGTGTCTGTGTACCACATGTGTGCCTGGTGCCTGAGGAAGTGGTGAGCTTCCATGTGGGTGCAAGGACAAGTGCTCTTAACCATTGAGCTAACTCCTCTCAGCCCAAGCTTGTCTTATTATGACTAAGGATTATTTGCCTAATTCTTAAGGTCATCCATGTTGTAGCATATAGAATTTTTTTTGACTATTGGGAATACTGAAATTAATATAGGTAGGTAAGCATCTAAGATTACTTTCATTTCCTTTTGGATATAAATGTTAAACTAGCATAGTAAATTCTTACCTTTTGAGGAGCTCTTTACACCTTTTTCCATAGTAATTGCATCATTTTACACTCCCAGCAGTAGCACACACACACAAAGGTAGACTTCCTATAGATCCTGCTGGCCCACCCAGATTCCATGAGGCTTTCTTAGATCTTAGTGGGTGGGACAAGATACTATTATTGTTTTGATTTGCATTTTTTAGGTTATTTTATTTAGCATTTCTTCATGCACTGGTTAGCCATTTATATACAGTCTTTGGAAACATGCATTTAAAGTCTTGAATTAAAGATGGACTCAAGATACATACATACTGGAGTTTTTGTTTTGGGAGTTGAATTATGGCCATACACACCCTAGACAGGTACTCTGTGACTCAGCTACATTCCCAACCCTTTGGGATTTTTGCATGTGTGCGTCTTTTGAGACAGGGTTTTTCTGTATCTTTGGAACCTGTCCTAGAACTTGACTTGGCCTCAAACTTGGAAAGATCTGCCTGTATCTGCCTCCCCAGTGCTGGGATTAAAGATGTGTGCCACCACTGCCTGTGGAATTCTTTATATATGTTTTGGTTATTAACTGTTCATCAGATAATTTATACATCTATAATTTTGTAGGTTATATACATCTATAATTTTGTAGGTTATACATTTATACTGTTGATTATGCCCTTTTGGTACTCAGAATTTGTTTTTATGTAGTTGAGTTTATTAATTTTTTTCTGTACTTGTTTATGTCTATGAAAGTTGGCTTAATCTAGCATTACCGAAGCTTTTCTTCTATAGTTTTAGAACACATTTAGGTCTTTTATCTGTTTTGAGCTGATTTTTATATGTGGTATATATAAAAGATTCAACTTTTCTTTTGCATCTCGCTGTCCAATTTCCCCAGTACTATTGGATAGTCTTGGCAAGTCCTTTTCAAAAGCATTTTTAAATAATTTGTAGTGAGGGAAGGACTTCCTTCTCATAAAAGTATTGTTTTAGAGAAGAGCAGTAGCTGGAAATGGAATGCCCAGTCTTGACTTTGTCATTGAATTACTGTATAATACTCAGCAATGGCATTGTCACCCATGTCTCTGCTGTTTATTCTAAATAAGCAATGATGTACCCATGCTTTTATAGAATGAATGAGAGGCTTAAATTTGATTCATATTTAAAGTGTGAGTGCTTAGTTAGGGATAAAGCAAACTTAAAAACATACAATAAAATGGGCTTGGTGGCACAAGTGAAACTTTTAATCCCAACAGAGGCTGGAAGGCCAGCCTGGTTTGCACAATGAGGCACCACCTTAGAAACGGAAAAACCAAAAGATGTATGGTGCTTTATGTCTGGTTTACTGAAATTACAGTTACAAAAATGTAGTGAGCTTTAATGTTGAGTTTTCTTATTACATGCTTTGAAATAGGTTACCATGTTGAGATTTTTTTTTTACACCTTGAATTTTGTAGTTCAACCTAGAGAAGCAGGTATGAGAGAAAATTCTTTGTCAAGGTTGTGTTAATAATAAGTGATTAGTAGGAGATTGTGTTTCTAAAACAAAAGTATTGGGAGAACATCTTTGTTTTGTTTGTTTTTTTTATTTTTTTTTTTTTGAGAGAGGTTTTTTTTTTTTTGTAATAATTCTAGCTGTCCTAGAACTCACAGAAATCTATCTGCCTCTGCCTTAAAGGTTTGCATCACTATTATCTGGCTTGGAAAGACATTTTTAAAGTTGTGTGTTGAATAAAAGCTAGATGTGAGTTTAGCTGACTGGTCAGAGATGTGACAGAAGCCATTGTGTCCTTGGGTTTTGTTTTATACAGGTTTGATTTTTAAAGGAGATTTCAGTAGTATATGTTTTCTTCTAGAAAAACTTATAGTGTCTTTTTATACTATAAATCTGTTTTCTGAACACTGAAGACATTACATTGTTTTTGTCATTTTAGAAGAAATGAAAAAATGACACCCAAAGGGCATCATTGTTTGGTAATTTGAAATAAAGTTTCCCTGGGCAGCTCTGGCTGTCTTGGAACTTGCCTCTGCTTCCTGAGTGCTGGGGCTAGAGGCTTGTGCCACCATACCTGGCTTTGGGTATTTTCCTTATATGACAAAAGCTCATACAATGACTCTATTTAAAAAATGATTTCCTTACATAAACTTTTGTTAGTTTAATTAATGGAATGCGTGTTTACCAATTATAAACATAATACAGAATATTTTTTGGTTTTGTTTTACTTTGTTTCTATAACTCTTAAAATTACATTTATTTACTTACGTATTGAGGGACAAAGAAGCCTTTTGGAGGTTAGAGGGAAAATTTGCAGGAGTTGGTTCTGTTCTTTGACCATGAAGTCCTAATAGATTGAACTCAGGTTAGGCTTGGTAGGGAATATCAGCTGAGCCATCTTACTTGTTTGATCCTCCTCCCTCCCCTCCTTTTTGTGAATCAGAGTTTCATGTATCCCAGGCTTGTCTTGAATATACTGTAGCTGAGGATGATCTTGAGTTTACAAAAATATTTACTTAACTTACTTTGTGCATATGTGTGTGCACATACTTATGTTGTATATATTTGCATTCATGCCTGGTATACTGGCTTTGGATCCCCTCGAACTGTGGTTAAGGACAGTTGTAAACTGCTGTTTGAGTACTGAGACTCAAACATGGGGGCCTCTGCAAAGAGCTGAGTGTGCTCCTCACTACTGATTCCTTGCTAGCTATGTTCTTGAATTCTGATCTTCCTGCCTTAGTGCTGTGTTCTATATGGTACCTGGGGTTGAATGCAAGGCTTCATGCTGCTAGGAAAGCACTCTGCTACACCCTCAGCCCCGGTTTAGTTTATAATTTATCTTTTCTACTCAAATGTTTTTACTGGGCTAGAATTTAAAAACACACATCCTGAACTTGAAGGTTAGTGAATTTTTATAATTACTCTGGAGAAGAGTTTCATCTGACAGCTTTTCAATTTTTGTGGTTTAATATATTTTATATTTATAGAAGAAATAAAAGCCCAAAAAAGTTAAAACAATTTATTACAATTTGTGAAACGTTGAAACATTTCAAAAGATTATAATTTATTTGGAATAGTCATAGCTACTTAATTAGCAATTGGTAATTTAATGAGTCTTATTTCAAGTTATAATCAGTAGATTTTCTTTGTTTTTCTGTCTTAAACGTGATACAATGTGTAGTATTGCGTGTTTTTTTGTTTGTTTTTTTTTTTTAAATATCATTTCATAGCCAAACATTGGTGGTGGGCACTTTAATCCCAGCACTTGGGAGGTAGAGGCAGGTAGATCTCTGAATTCAAGGCCATCCTGGGAGATAGTAAGTTCTGTGACAGCAAGGTCTACACAGAGAAACCGTATCCACCAGCAACAAATAGCAAAGAAACAGCAACAACAAAACATAGTAAAGAAAGTAGGATTTTGTTTAGCTGCTGCTTTTACCCTCTCGAGACATTTTATCCAAGAATCATTTGTTACCTTGCTAGTTTCAGTGCAGTTTCTTCCCCTGCTTTGGGGAAAAAAGAGTATGGCATAAAGGGTAGTTGAAAAGATTTCCTGATATTTTAATGACAAGGTTATAATAATATAAATTTTACAATTTAGTTTATTTTGATATATGTATGTATCTTTATCTGCTGAGCTGTCTCCCTGTCTCCTAGGCCAAGGATGTAATATATGTGTGTAGTTTATAGAATTTTGTTTCCACATTTTAACTCTTTGTTTTTTGATTTAGTTAGTTAACATACACCTAATAACTTGTCAGTACTTAGTCTTTCCATTTGAGCCAGCCAGTTATAGGGCTTCAATAATAACTCCCCTGGACATTTTTGTAGTTGGTTAACAGTCATGCTTTCTTTTGGCTAAGATGGTTTTGAAAATATTTTTGATCCATGTCTTGAGTCAGGAAAATGTGACTGGCTTCTTATGGATTTCCATCACACTGTTGTGTTCCTGGCAGGTCTTGTAGCCTCTCTTCCTGCTTTTCCACCAGGAAAATAGAAGAGCTTACTGTAGAAGACTGGGGTGAAGGCTGAATGGTATAAAACCCACTAAAGTAACATAACTTATTTCCATTCAGATTTTATAAACTGAAATATTTGGCTTGCTTCTGCTTCTCCTTTCTAGAACATTGTTGTGGTAATACAGAAAACAAAGATCCCAAGCAAACAACAAATATATGTGCTAGTCTGTCCTGCTTAACAAGTTCTTTAGTTTCTCAGATTTTCAACTTTTTTATTCACAAAGTGTTAGTACCAGTCTTGAAAGGATTAGAAATAATGTTTGTCAATCAATCTAGCAAAATAACTACCTGGCATGTGGTAGATACTGTATGCATAATAAAATCTTTAAAAAAAAAAAGTGGTTGATGAGGATCATCATCCTCAGTTTTAAGAAAAACATGTACAGGATGAAAGCTTTCTGTTCAGAAACTGATCAGATCTGGAATCTGCGTGGTATACTGTGTTGTATTATGGTCCCCCAGTCCTCAAGCTATCCATTACTTCTGGCTGAAATCAAAGCTTTAGCTTCTGGGAACATGCTTTTTGGTTTTAAATTTGGGTCTCAATATGTTGTTCTAAAAATATATTTAAAAAAAAAAAAAAAAAACTGAAGTCTTTCCTGAAATCTTCATTTATCTTTTGAAAAACAGTTTTATACCAGCCAACACATGCAAACACATTTGTGAATTTCAGAATAAGCATGTCTTCAGTCTTTGAGGAATCTCAGATGAGTCTTTTTCCAGGACTCATATATATATGTATATATATATATATATATATATATATATATATATATATACATATATATATGTATATTTTAGGATTCACATTGGTGCTGGTTAGGATGGGGTTGGTTAAAAGATAACTCTGACCAAGAAGTCCAAGTTTAAAAGCTGTTCATAGGATAAACCTGTGAATTACTCTTGATATGAAGGATATTTTTGACATTTGCTATTTGAAGTTTGATTACTTTAGATACTGTTGTATGTTGAGAGATTCTTGTAAGCTTAGTGACTTTTCATAATGAACTTGTGTTCTAAGCCTTACATACTTGTCTTCTGAAATGTGTACCTTAGCAGACTATGGAATCTTTCCCATCAGTTTGATTTGCCCAAACATGGTATGAGGCCTGTGGTAAAGGTCCTGACAAGGATTTAGAAGGATTTTATTTTCCACAAAATTTTATTGCTAGTTTTAAGTATGTGAGCAAAAAAATCTAATACTACCTTTTAGGTAGTCTAGCTTATGGTTAATGACATAACTGATGTTGGTTTGTTCAAATATTATTTTTGTTTTAAAGCTTTGAACCTTGTTAGATATTAGAAAACAAACATTTTGGGGTATTTTAAATATTAAAAGCTCCAAATGCAATTATTTTAAAGTTAAAAACAAGTAAGAAAGTTACGGTGATTGTATATTTAGAGTGCTAAGAAAAGTTAGGCCATATAGACAGTGGATGATCACAAAGACTGCTCATGGGATGGCAAGGTTTAGTGCTTTTGAATTGCCAGAATTTAGCAAAACAGTAATTTTCATGGTCCTTGGTAATACTTAAATTGTGATAGTTCATGGTCATTTAAGTTAGAATTTTTAATTAGTAAGTTAGAAAAAGAAGAGATCATATGCAGAAAAATAGGCTTAAAGAGTAAAAGGTGTTTATTTTAAAACTTCTGTTTATTCTAACTTTTATTGTTAATCCATAATGGATAATAATGTCTGGTCTCAAATAAGGTTATATTGAATGCAGATCCTAATGTAAAAAAGTATTATATTATGTTCATAGAGTTTCTGGTCCAATGAAATGTCTATAGTTAGGTTTTAAATTGGTGTATGTATTTTCACCCACATGTGACATCTGCTTCTTTATGACCCATATTAATATGCTAAAGCTATTGTCTGCTTTGTGTGTGCAGCTCAGAAGGCTTATAGATATTTTGGGAATACTGTGGAGACACAGTTTCATACTGCTTGCCTGACATGTATGAACTCTTGAGTTTGATTTTATACTACAGAACAGATAATAAGACCATTTTTGAAAGACAATCTGAATAAAAAACTGAATTAAAATCCACTGAGTTAAAAAAAAAAAACCCTTTAAAAAACCTTGAAACTAACTTTTCTTACCTAGTTAAGATTTATTCTCAGTCATAGCATATGGAAAATAATACTCAAGTTGTGATTTGTTTTTTTTTTTCTTTCAGAAATATAAAGTTTTTTCACTAAATTTTTGTGATTTATAGCATAGATTGACTAGTTTGTTTTTTTTTTTTTTTTTAACAGAAAAGGCTGTTGCAGAATTTCATGTTTTTAGATTTTTAATTTAAAAACGTAAGAATTATTTTATGTCCATGGGTGTCCAGATAGGTATATATCTACATGACAAGTGTGCCTGGTAGGTACCCTCAGTGGCCAGAAGAGTGTGTTGGATTCTCTGAAATGAGTTATGGATGGTTGTTAGTAGCCACATGAGAGTATAGGGAATTAAACCAAGGTCCTCTGGAAGACCAGCCAGTATTCTTAACTGCTAAGTCTTTTCTCCAGTATTTCTATATTTTTCTTTTTAAAGATAGAATTGTGTGTAAATTTATTCTTTTGAGAGCCTGTTTATAATATAGATGTTTAGAGATAAGTAACCAGAATCATCCTACTTAATCATACACTCAGAATCTGCTTGTTAAGAATATTTAAAATTAAATTTGACCTTTAAGTTCAAGAAATAATTTAGGAGGCTGTAGAGATAGATGGCTCAGTGATTGAGAACACTGTCTTCTTGTTTAGAGGACCTGGGTCAGTTCCTAGCACCTACTTGGCAGCTCATGGCCATCTATGTGTAACTTCAATCCACAGTCCCAGTGGATCTGTCACCCTCAGATACCAGGCATTCATGTGGTATAAAGATTTACATACAGGCAAAATCCCCATGCACATAAAGTGAAATAAAAAAAAAAAAAAATGAGTCAGCCAGTTTTTTGCCAAGGTAGCATCTGTAGATTCTGTGGTAGTCAGCAACCCTAAGAGATCATTAAACGAGGATAGATAGGATAGACAGATCTGGGTGAGTTGTTGAGGCAAATGGAGTTTTAGGTTTTTTCACCCTTCATTTATCTATATTTAAAAATATATTTACATTTGCATGTATTTTACTTTCTTGTCATTTGTCGAACTTTTGCTGCATTAATTTTTCCCACATGAATATTATTAAATCTCTGGATATATTGGGGATATTAGGATATATATTTTTATCCATAATATTAATATTCTCAAGAAAAAATTATTTTTGCATTTTTGTTTTTTTCTATGCTATTATAAATTTTGTTTGCCTGCTATTACTTTTTAGAAGTTAACCAAACAATTTGCTAATCTTTTTCACACTTTAGAATTCAGTTTAAGTGTAAAACTCAATTTCTGTTTAAATTATTAAATTAGACTTATCATTTGTTCCTTAAATAATGACTTTTTACAAAGTCAAGCATTAGTAATTCTTCAGTTTTTATGGTTAAGGTTATATCTTTATTTGATTTAAGTAAAATTTCAGAATAAAGTTACCTAGTCACTCTGGTAAAATAAATTTATTACATCTCCCTACTTTTCCATTTTCTCCATTACTAGAGATTGAGTTCAGGTCTTTTTATTCCATATCTTTAATGCTGTTAAATTTACCTCATCGGAGATTATGGGGCTGAAAAAAGGGATTATAATTGTTATACATTTTCTTTTTTTTTTTTCAAAGATTTATTTATGTACTTATTTATTTATTTTGTTTGTTTGTTTATTTATTCATTATATATACTGTGTTCTGACTGAACTCCTGCCATAAGAGGGCACCAGATCTTATTATAGATGGTTGTGAGCCACCATGTGGTTGCTGGGACTTGAACTCAGGACCTCTGGAAGAGCAGCCAGTGCTCTTAACCTCTGAGCCACCACACCAGCCCTTTTTTTTAATATTTATTTTTATTTTATGTGAATTGGTGTTTTGCCTGCATGTATAACTCTGTAAGGTGTCAGATCTTGGAATTACAGACAGTTGTTAGCTGCCATGTGGATGCTGAGAATTGAACTCAGGACCTCTGGAAGAGCAGTCAGTGCTTTTAACCGCTGAGCCATCTCTCCAGCCCAATTGTCATACATTTTCTAGCAGAATTAACTTGAAAATGTTTCTCTTAGTATATAATTTAACATTTTTCAGTAAAGATCTTGATTATGTGAAGATATTAGGTTTCTGTATACTACCCTTTTTTGTTGTAGGTTTATTGGCTTTGATCAGCCCATGTAGCTCAGACTGGCCTTTAATTCACTGTCCTGCCTCCTAACTAAGAGCTAGAATTAGGGCTATTAACTACTGTGCCAAACATACACTTGGAGATTTTAAAAAAGTCTTATTTTGGAATCATAAGCATATATTTTTTTTAAACTTTATTATTTATTTACTTATTTGCCTTGGTGTTTGCCTGGAACTGGAACTACAGACAGTTGTTAGCTGCCATGTGGGTGCTGGGAATCGAACCCGGGTCCTCTGGAAGAGCAGAGGGTGCTCTTAACCGCTGAGCCATCTCTCCAGCCCCCCATAAGCATATTTTTAACTTTAATGAATATTTGGGATTTGTAGTAAATGTACAATTGTAGTCTTTATTTAAAAAGTCATTATTTTTGGGCTGGAGAGATGGCTCAGAGGGACTATTCTTCCAGAGATGTCCTGAGTTCAGTTCCCAGCAACCACATGGTGGCTCATAACCTTCTGTCTTGAGATCTGGTGCCCACTTCTGGCACATAGGCATAGTGGAGGCAGAATGTTGAATATATAATAAATAAATCTTTAAAAAGTCTTATTATTTTAAAAGTGATAATTTGAAGTTGTATTAAAATTAGCAATAAGCAACCTTGGTTAATGATTTCTAATATGTCTTTTATATATAGTCATGCATACTATTTTAAAAGCATAGTTTAAGATGATTTTAGAGGCTGGAGAGACGGCCCAGTAATTAAGAGCACTGGCTGCTGTTGCAGAGGACACAGATTTGGTTCTTAGCTTCCATATGGAAGCTTACAACTATCTGTTACTCTAATTCAGGGATCTAGTCCCCTCTTGTTACTTCCTCAGATACCAGACACATGTGCTGCACATACATACATTCTGGCAAAACACTCTTAGACATAAAATAACAAATCTTAAGGAAAAGTGACTACTTTACAGTCTGATTTAAAAAAAAAAAAAAAAAAAACTAACTTGTTTGTGCCATAGCACATGAGATCTTAATAAAATAAATGTTTCCAGATTTGAAAACATAAAACTTAAAATTCTGATTTTAGAATATTGATTCTGGAAATAAGCCTATGACTTTATTTGAAATCTTTATTGACTTAGTTTTTGTTTGGAATCTGTACCTAACCAGTTATATATCCATGGAATAGCAGTATTTCACATTTAGGAACCTTGTTTATATACTCTCAAGACATACCTGTTCTGCTTTTCAACATTCCTTTGTTTATAGGTGTTTATTTGAAAAGGAAGTTTTAGATTGAAGAAAACCATGAGTTAGTGTTGGAAATTAAAAATTTTCCTGCTTTTAGTGGCAGCTTTGACCTAAGAATATACATTAATACTTGCTTATTTCTGAGCATTTTTTTCTGTCACATAACAGAACACTGAGATTGATAGTAGGAATGGGTTAAATGAAGATGCTGTTGTAGGAGAGGCAGAGAGCTAACTGTTTCCTTCACATGTTTTCTTTAGTAGAAGAAGCCTCAGCCATAGCAGAATAGTAGTCAGGCTCTTGGCTGTGCACATGCATGGAATGTGGTGGCACAGGAAGAAAATTAGGGTCCACTAGGCACAGCCACAGCCATTTGTATGGAGTGCTCAGGGCAAGTTTTCTTTTGCTTCAGATTAAATATAACTGGTTTAAGGGCACAATAAAAATCTATGTTCGTTTTTCATTGCTTTTTTAGGATTTTTAATAAAATGAACAAATTTCTGTTCCTAAGACTTGTTTTTGTATTTAAAAGAAATTGATTCACAATTTAAAAACTATTTCCAAAAAAATTTAACATTTCACAATCTTATTAATATTGCAAAAATAGTATAGTTCTAAGTGGGCTCTTTACATGGATTCTTTTAATTTTTTGAAATTTTATGTTTTCATTGACATGTTTAAGTTAACACCATGATCAATTGTTTATCATACTGTTAGTTTTACATGAAATGGGGTCTTTATATTATCTTGGTCATTATTAAAATCAGATTTTCTTTTCCACCATTTCTTTGGTTTAAATTCTAATACTCACTGTGTACTGCGACCCAACCTTGAAGTAGGTCTGTGTATTTAGCCTACTGTTCTCAAACTACAATTTACCTCCGTCTTCAAAGTCACAAAGGATTAAATCTTTGTGCCACCATGCTTGGCTTAAAATCAGATAGATAAGGGCTGGAGAGATGGCTCAGCGGTTAGGAGCACTGACTGTTCTTCTGGAGGACCTGAGTTTGATTCTCAGCATCCACATGGCAGCTAACAACTGTTGTAATTCCAAGATCTGACACCCTTGCACAGTTATACATGCAGGCAAAACATCAATTCACATAAATAAATAAAAATAAATATTAAATCAGACAAAACAGAACTTTTATAACTTGTTGTATTTCCTAGTGATCATTTGCACTCCTCTAGGAACTTGTGAATGGGCAAGTGAACCCTCAGTCCCTCTGTCCTAGCACAGCATGTGCTCTCTCTCTCTCTTTCTCTCTCTCTCTCTCTGTGTGTGTGTGTGTGATAAATATGGGAAAAGGGAGACAAGAAAATTAGTTAAAGCCAAATGTGTGAAGGTGCTGTAAGGAAACCTATTTTGCATCCTAAAAATAACCCCAAAAAACAAACCCACAAACTTAGTGACCAAAGTGTACACCAAGAAAAATTCTTACACATTGCCTTCAAATTGAGCAACTTTACATACATTGTGTTAATAAATAAATAAATATAATAGTATCTTAAATATAAAAATCAGAGGCTTGGCTGAGTTTAAATCTATTCATTTTTTTAAATTTTTAAAAAACGTTTGTTTATTATATATATCAAGTGTTCTGCCTGTGTGTACACCTGCATACCAGATGAGGGCACCAGATCTCATTACAGATGGTTGTGAACCACCGTGTGGTTGCTGCGAATTCAGGTTCTTTGAAAGAACAGTTTTAACTTAACCCCAAGCCATCTCTCCAACCTGTGTTTAAATCTATTTTTAATGTAGACTTTTGAATGCTAAATAGATTTGCTTTTGGTTTTAAAACATAACTTATACTGGTAGAGAATTAAAACTTTTAACTTGATGCATAAATACTGCATCAATAAATGCATAAGTAAATACTTGATGTAATAATACTGACAAGAGAAAGTGTTAGTTATTGCTGTGAAAAGCAGGGAAAGAACTGTGTAGACTGTACATGAGAAAACTATTGCAACATCATGTTCTGCTACTGTTAGTGATTGAAATTCTAATTTCTAATGTGCATATGGCTTTTTATTCTGAAGAAATAAAATACTTTGTTTTTACTTAGTTCTGTAATTATTTTGTATATTTGATTTTTGCTTACCTCAAAAAAGGGACCTTGGTTATAGAGGGCAATAATTGGCTCCAAGATTATATTTTTTGACATTTATGTAGATTTTTCAAAATTTAAAGACATTAATATTTTTATCATCTGTTCCATGTGTGTGTATGTGAGTGCACTCTGGAAGTTGTAGTTTTTACAAGTAATCATTGTATATTGACAGAATACATTTAAAAGTACCCAGTGGCAGGCTGGGTAGCTCAGTGATACATGCTTGTTTAATTCTGATGTGTTCTCTTGTTAGCAGGCGGCCAGAGAACAGCAGTTTGATCATAACAGTGGTCACTATTGGTTGAATACAGCACAACCAGGTTGTTGTAGAATTGTTTTTAGAGAATTTATGTGTTACCTGTGCAACATCTTATTCATTCACTTATTTTTCCATCCATCCATTTATTTATTTGGTTTTTCAGGGCAGGGTTTCTCTGTGTAGCCCTGGTTGTCCTGGAATTTATTCTAGGCTGGCCTGGAACACACAGATTCGCCTCCCCCTGCCTCTGAGTGCTAGGATTAAAGGCTGTGCCACCACTGCCTGTCTTCATTTTATTTATTCTGTATTTGTTGTGTATGTGTGGAGGTCATAAGACAACTAGTGGGGGTGGGTCATTTGTTGGCTTTCCTCTACTGCTGGGAATCTAACTCAGGTCATCAGGGTTGGCAGCAAGTGCCTACCTGCTGAGCTATCTGCGGCAGTCCCTGTGTAACTTCTTCATGCCATGGAATAGTCATGTTTTAGAACTGTATAAAGTTGCTGCTTGTTAATCCTACCTACTTACTACATCTTGTTTTATACTATTTCATCTTCCTGAAAATTTGACCTCTTAAAGACTTTTAGAAAATAAATACTCTGTTATTTCCAAGATCTGTGGTATTGGCTTTTGAGAATGTTATGTATATTATTATATTTTTTGTTTTTTATGTAAATTGGTGTTTTGCCTACGTATTACAGACAGTTGTTAGCTGCCATGTGGATGCTGGGAATCGAACTCAGGTCCTCCAGAACAGTTAACACTCTTAACTGCTGAGCCGTCTCTCCAGCTCGAGAGAATGTTACGTGTATTATAAGACTAGTAAAATGGCAGCTAACAGCTTTGTTATACAGAAACGAGTGTGTATTCTCTTCTGAACTCTAAATCATCTGTAGATTATAATGCCTAATTCCTTGTAAATTTTTTTGTGAATTGTAGTTGCATTGCTTAGGGAATGATTGGAAATAATGCATAATATATGCTGCATAGACAACAGTTTTTCTTTTCTAAATATTGTTGATTCATAGTAGTTGAATCCCTATTTGTAGAACCTAGGGGAAAAGATCAAATTATTATTTTGGGGATGAGCTTCTTCATACGCAAGGATCCTAATTTACAATAGTTTTGCAACTTAATTAAAATTTTGACCAATTCTCTGGCCTCTAAAAGCTAATTTTTTAATTATGTTTATGTAAGAATAAGAATGAAACTAAGTGAAATAGGAAGTAATACTAGATGGTATACATATGCTATTTTTAAAGATTTATTTATTTTATATTTATGAATGTTTTGCTTGCATGTGTGCATCATGAACATGCCTTGTTCTCACAGAGCCCAGAAGAGGACATCAGACCTCCTGGAAATAGATAAGAATTAATAGACTGTGAACCACCATGTAAATGCTAGGAATTGAACCCAGGTCCACTATTTCTCTTGTTTTCCAACTAGATGATATTTATTTTTTAATCACGATAAAAACACTCAACATAAAATTTCGTATCTTATTTATTTAAGTTGTGTTGTCTCTGTGTGCCTGAACATGCATGCCATGACAAGCCTGGTGAAACAACTTTCTGGAAATCTGTGTCTACCATGCGTACCCTGGAAACTGAATTCAGGTTGTCAGGCTTGGCTTTTACTTGCTGAGCCATCTCCTCCGTGCTCTGACTTATTTTTAATCTATAGTATAGTAGTGCTAAGTATATTTTCATTGTTGTGAAAATAGTATAATTCATTTATTTTTTTCTTTGTTGAGACAGCTTCTTGTTATGTTGTTCAGGCTACTCCTGATACATTGTATGGGCTCCAGCCTACTACCTTGGGGGTCCCACGGATATGCAACTGCCAGGCTTTATATGTTCCACGAAACAGCAACCTTCAGGCTTATTTGAAGGAACATTTATTTTAACATAAACCTTGAAAAATTTTACTATTAGAGTGGAAGGTTTGGCTCCTAATGGCATTAGTGGGAAGGAAGACTTCATGGAAGAAGAGGTTTAAACTGGAGTGAGTAGGAATAAGCATTTTGCTTGAGAGAGAATGGGGTGGGGAATGGACATTGCCAATATCTGCCTTTGTGAGAAGACTTGTACTTTTTCGGATTTAGGAGTGACTTTTAGTGTGACTGGTACTGGAAGCAATATAATGTAATGGTTCCAAAATGTATTCTATCAAATGTGAAAAGGCAAGTTAGTAATTATGTTTTCTTTCTATAAGAGTCCTGAGACATTCCAGTGTTTGAGCAGTTAGAATCAGTCTCTCTTTTTGTGTTTCTTTGTCTCTCTCACTCTTTCTGCCTGTCTCTGTCTCTGGGTGTGGATATGGAGATCAGAAGCCAGTTTCCTCATTTGTTTATTCACCTTATTTTTTTGAGGCAGACTCTCTCAGTAAGCTTAAAAGCTTACCGATGTGGTTAGACAGCCAGCATGCCAAGGTATCATCTTAGTTTTGTCTCTCAGTGTAGGAATTACAGGTGTGAACACTGCTGACTAGCTGTGTGTGTGTGTGTGTGTGTGTGTGTGTGTGTGTGCGCGCGTGCGCGCGTGTGTGTACGCTTGTGTGCGTGCGCACATTCTAAGAATCTGCAAGGTACATCCAAAGGTTTTCTTCTAATCAACAGAAGATTTCAATCTTTGGAACTATTTTTATTTCTTTGACATCAATTTGAGAAGTATATCTGCTACTTATAAGTTGGCATGACTTGATCAAAATACTTAATCTAGCAGATTTTCTCTATGATGACTAGAGTATAATCATAATTACTGTAAGTGTAAATCATTCAGCAGATAGTATGTGCTATATATACTATGGTAAGAATTAAGAGTAGTAAATGGGAAGGAAAGGGAATAAACTGTAGATGGTTTATGTATTTATTAGTGTAGGTGTGGTGTGTGGACTGTATCTCATCTCTCAGCCTGTGGTCTTGTTGTTAAACCACTGGATGAACAACTACAGTTTACCAAGATATCCAAGTGATTATAGGAATAATCACTAAACTTGTAATATATTGATATACATCAAATCCAATAAAACTTCAACTTTTGCTGCCAACAATAGCAGAGACTTCAGTGTCTTTGAATTTCCCTTCTTTTTCTTTTTTGAGATGAGCTTACTATGTTGCTCAGGTTGGCCTTGAATTCTGCTTCAGCGTATTGAAGTGTGAGACTGTAAGCTTGTGCTTACAGTATTTGTAAGCATCTTCAGCTCAAACAAGTTTTCCTACTTGAAATTTCTTTTTCTTATTATCATTTGTGTAAGTGCTTGGTGTGTGTGCATGTGTAAGGGCCATGGTTAATGTTAGGTGTCCCCTGTTTTGAGTCAGGAACTCAATGATTTCATCTAGGTTGGTTCTCCAGTGAGCTTCAGATTATCTTTGGTTTCTCCTGCCATGGCTGGGTTTACAAATGTGCACCATTGTGCTTGTATTTTACTTCGGCACTGGGATACAAATACAAGTCCTCATGCTTGTGAGACAGGCATTTTGCTGATTGAATCATCTCTTCAGCCTCTTGTCTTGCTTTTTTTGAGTTAGGGTTTGTGTGTGTAGCTTTGTAACCTGTCCTGGAACTTACTCTGTCTACCAGGCTGGCGTCAAATTTACAGAGATCCTCCTGCCTCTCTGCCTTCCAAGTGCTAGAATTAAAGGCACTTGCTATCATTGCCCAGCTTTTTTTTTTTCTTTCTTTTCTTTAAGGAGTTAATATGCAGGGCTAGAGAAGATGGTTTAGAATTAAGGCACTTGTCACCAAGTCTGATTACCTGACACATGATAGAAAGAGAGAATAGACTTGTAAAGTTGTCCTCTGACTTCACACATGTATGCTGTGGCATTTGTCTCCTTCATTACCAAGTTAACACCAAAACCATAGTAATAAAATTAAAGGCTTAATATTCAGTGTGCTTAGTTTGCAACTGGGAACCATTTGTATATAAAAGGCAAGATTGTGTTTGTCTTTCCCAAAATTTATGATCTTCAACTGATCACTATAACGTAGTACTAGATCAGGACTTGAATGGGAGATACTAAAATAGTTTCACCTTACAGAAAACATTTGATAGCAGCATGTCATTTGGCTCTCATTGTCCAAGCATTTGCTTTTTACAAGTACTTTTTAATTTTAATTTTTTTGTTTTAGACATCTGTTTTTCTAAGCTGAGGGTAACCCTAATAATACTGTGAAATTAGTTTTTGAAGTCCTATCCATGCTCCTAGTCACTTGCTTAGATATTGTCATTATAGGCAAGATTTTGATAATTCTCATCTACTATCTTGCTTTCTTTAAGAATAAGTTTCTCCTTAAATACTGTTTTTTTCCCTACCCCTAAGGCAGAGGACAAGTGGAGAAGGACAATGACTGGCTCATCTACGCAGCCCTGGAAATCACTTTGTTCCTGACTCATTCTTTACTGCTGGAATATTAGTTGTGTACCATTGCACTTAGCTTTTAGTCTGTTCTTTTGTATTTTGAGATGGTCCTGTTGAATCTTTATTATTGCAGTTCATATCATACTTAACCTTAGCCAAAAGGCTAAGAAGTGATTTTTGGTTTTTAAGACTGGGTTTCTTTGTGTAACAGTCCTGGCTGTCCTGGAACTCACTTTGTAAATAAACCAGGCTGGCCTAGAACTCCTAGAATTTGCTGGAGTTAAATGCATGCACCACCACTGCCTGGAAAGATAGCTCCTGAAAAATTAAATCACCAAATTTCAACTGTTAGAGCACCATTTAAGAAATTAAATACTGGGGCTGGAGAAATGGCTAAGTGGTTAAGAACATTTGCTGCTCTTTCCAGATGACTAGGCTTCAGTTCCCAGCACCCATTTTGGATGGCTCACAATTGTCCAAAACTTCAGTTCCAGGGTATCTGAACTGTTTTTTTTTCCTTAATCTTTCTTTGACCTCTGTGGCATCAACCATATATATAGTACATATGCATGCATACAGGTCAAACACTCAACATTCAGACACAATATAATTTTTTTGGGGGGGAGGCAGTTTTTCTTTGTAGCCTTGATTGTCCTGGAACTTAACTCTGTAGACTGACCTCAAATTCAGAGGTCTTTCTGCCTCTGCCTCCTGAGGGCTGGGATTAAAGGCATGTACCACCATAATCTGGCATAAAGTTAAAAAAAACCAAAAACATACTTTATAAGGTACATATATATAAATGCACACTGTAAAAGAAAACTCAAGAATATATAAAGTGAGAAATTCATCTTTATATTCCTAATTAGAGCTAACCACTGTTAGTATGTATCTTAAAAAGTTTAAGTGTGTAAACAGGTATTTGTTATGTTTATTTTACTAATAGGGGAGATGGGCTTTAGTGAGATGGCTCAGTGAATAATAAAAGGTACTAGACAGCTGAGTTTGGTTCACAGGTCCTACATAGTAAGAGAAAACAGATTCATGTAAGTTGTCCTCCAACCTCCACACATGCCCTATGGCATTTGAGTACACACACAAAGTAAGTTAATTGCAATAAAAAAGAGATGGTATACATTGAGGGGAGTTGGGGAGATTGTGTTCTAAGAATTAGCTTTGTAACTGAAAAGAGTTAAACCAGAATTTTAAGCCTTAATACCTTTTGTTTTTTTGGCTTCAGGGAAGAAACCCCTTTTTCTTGGAGCCAGCAATAATTATTACAATCACTGATGGGAGCAAGTTGACAACTACCAGTGGTGTCCAGGATGAGGTAAGTCATGTCTGTGTCATATGGGTTCTACAGATGAAGTTGAAATCTGTTTGTGTATGTGCATGATAGGATATTGAATACCTTGTAGTAGATTTTCTCTCAGTCACCTGTTGCAATTTATAATCGTTTTCTGGAACCATCTTTCTTTGTTCATAGCAGTTGTCTTTATATTTTCCTGGCTAGGAATCCTTTCTTTGCAAACTTTGTGAGCATACCTCCTGCTCCAGTGTCAGTCTATAGAGTAATAATAAAAGGCTTATTTACAGGCTAAAAAACCCGACAACTTAGAAATAGAATCTAATTTACTTATTTTAGTTGATTCTTATGATAGCTTTTAATCACTGACAGAGTGACTTAAGTAAATAAGCTTCTAAGAAGATTTATTTGAACTCAAAAAGGTTTCAATTCATAGTCAGTAAACTGAGAATTTGGGCCCTTTGGGGAGGCATCATTGTGGGTGCAGTGTGAAGGAGTGAGTTTCTCACTTATGTGGCCAAGAAGCAAGGGGAAAGACATTGCAGTCAGCTAACACTGACTATACTGCCAGTGACCTAACTTCATCTCTCAGTGTTACCACCATCGTCTAGTAGCACCCTGAGTTTGGGACTGAGACTTCATACGTAGGCCTTTCAAAGACAGTTCTTCCCAATTGTGCCTTTGTGTGTTCTTTACTAGCGTCCAGGCTGCAGTACAACAATGCCGAGAGTAGGTTAAACTAGGAAAAGTGAAGGTTGTTCTTCAGGATTTATTTTCTCTAAGTCATATGTATAGAATTCAGAACCATGTTATTTACTGTCTGTCAGTGAGTTGTGTGTGCTATATTATGATAAATCCATTAGATTTAAGGAAGCAAACTACAATGTTTTTGTTGTGTTTGAATTGGTAAATGTTTTATTCAATTTTTTCTTGACATGTTCATATACAAGGTGATCTTTTAAAGACTCATTATTGTTTGTATTTGCTCTTTTAGTTTCTATGGTATTTATTAGAGTTTGAAATGGGAAAAGTACAGACTTTAAAGAATTAGATTAAGATTTAGAATTAGAATTTAATTAAAGATTTGGAATTTATTTCCATTTGTGACACTGGAATATAAATCACATGGGGTCAGAGCATGTGGGTTTTTTCCTTAATTCAGGAATTTCTAGTAGTGAACTTTGTACTAGTGAAAAATCTCTACCTTATCGATGAAATAATGACAATAATTCTTTTCTTCATAGGCTTGTTGAAATCTAAAATAAAAAATAATATATGTGAAAGTGTATGGTGGGCTATAAAGAAAAAGTGTGTTGTATAATTCTGTCATGAGCCACTAGAACCAGTGCAAAATGTATATTACCTGATTTGATTTAAGAGAGAAATGCTAAAATTGCATTGTTTCAACTGTTAATATTAAAGAGATTTTAGGATTTAATTATTGAGGTAGCACTGAAAAAATAGATTGTAAACTATAATTTAGCTATTGTATTGCGTGCTTAAAAGTGGTAATGTGTTATTGGACTTTAGACTTAGTTGGCATCTATAGCCAATTATGTATGGTCCTGTCACTCTTAGACAGATTGTATCTATATTCACAAACAATAGAAATGTCACTTAGCTTGAACTCTCAAATTGATTTTTCTTTTGTAACCATAAGAAGTGTAGTTTTGTGTTTATTTTGTAGAAATTCCAAGGTGCTTCTTCCCCCACCCCTCCCCTCTCTGTGTAACCCTGGCTGTCCTGGAACTGCCTCTGTAGACCAGACTGGCCTTGAACACACAGAGATTAACTTGCCTCTGCCTCCTAAATGCTGGCATTAAGAAGTGTGCACCACCACATCTGGCTTGATCTTACCCTAATGATTTTGATTAAGCAGTTATTTCTGTTCTAAAATATGCCTATTTGTAAAGTTATCCATTGAAGGCACTCTTTCTCTTGCCTTTCTTGAAATGCCTTTGGTGATGCAATTTGTTCCTGTATATCTGGATCTGTTTTATTCATAAAGTCTGCTTATGGGACTTCTAGCTTTAAGATATCTTGAAATGTACATGGGAATTGGAATTGTTGAATTTTCATTCTGATTCCCTTCTTGGAAAGATAGATATTACCCTGTCTTTATAGTATTCCAATGTTAACTTGCAAATAAGATTGAGAAGATTTTCCTGAGGGCAGAGATCTTAACCTTTCTTTTTATTTTGTGTAATCTTTAGTATAGTAATAAGAATAGAGTTTACTTTAAAAATATTACAGATGTTAATGTATTGAATGTGATAGGAAGTTAAAAGTTGATTCCATTGCTGCTCCTTACCTGAAGCAGAAAGTTCATTTATTTTTAAGGCAAGCATTTTGATGAAGTTGGAATGTAGTCCTGTGAATTATTTTGATATTCCATGTCTGAGAAAGCCTTGCATGTTTCTCTCTGTACCACCCAGTGCTGTTGGTCAAGCCTGGGACCTAGTACAAGCTAGGTGAGTGCTCTAGCATTGAATTATTCCAGCTCAGTGTTCTCTCTTTATGGATGTATTTATGTGCATTTATATGCTTGCTTCATACCCTTGTTATTTTTACTAGCGAATGTCAATTTTGTCTCTATATCTATCTCTTTTAAGTCTCTTTGCCTTTGGCAAAACTGAATTATCTTTGAATGAGTAAATATGTGATTAATTTTTGTTTAAGGAATTTTACAGAAAATTTGTATGTAATTTTTAGTGGTTTGTGGCTGATTTTTATTTTATTTTTAAAAATAGACTGTCTTGCTCTATAGCTCATGCTGACTTTGAGCTCATTGAGTAACACTGGCCTCAAACTCAGATTCTTTTTCCTCTACCTTAGAAGTAGTTAGATTACAGGCATGCACCATGACATTTGGCCAGCAGTGACTACTATTGATGTAACCTATTTCTCTTTGTGGATTTGTGTGTTCCACTCTCATAAACTTTGCTTGAGAGGTATGACGTCTGCTTTGGTAATTAGTACAGAATGAGTGACCTTGCTGCTTTTACATAATCCTCATAGCACATACATATGTGTGTGTTGTGTGTATGTTCATTTAGTCTCATCTTGTATTTTACAAATGAGGAAACTGAGATTAAAAGAAAATGATTTGCTTTCGTTATGTTAATAGTATTTGTTGCTGCTAAAATCTGTATTAGAATTAATCTGAATTGTCAAAGTATCCCAGCCCAATGGTGCTTCCCTCTGCTCCCTGGATCTATCCATCACTACTTTGATCTTGTTGTTGAATGTGTTTAATAATTCTTTTCTATTGTGTATGTTTGTGTATGTGCTGTGCAAGTGTATGTGCAGATATGTATATAGTTCATAAGTTGATGCTGGGTATCTTCCTCTGTTGATCTCCACCTAACTTTTTGAGACAGTTTGTTCCTGAACCTATAGCTCCTTAGCTGGGAAAGATGGTTAGCAAATCTCAGGGATTCTTTTGTCTCTGTCTCTCTAGTGCTGGGTTTACAGGCTTTTAGATGGATCCTGGGAATCTGAGCTCAGGTGTTTGTGCAACAGGTACTTGTCTGGCTGAGCTGTCTTTACAGCCTAACTTATTTTCCATCTGAATTCTTTATTTCAGTTTTCTATGCAAGTATGATACAGACAATTCTGTTAAATTGTTTAGTCTCCCATGAATACTAAGAGCATTTCTAGGCAATGAATATATAACAGGATATATAATAATGTTGGCGTTCTGTTTGATGACTGTATTAAGTAGTTTTTGAGTGACAAAAGTAGTGATTCTAAGTATGTGGAAGCACTGAAAAGGTAGTCTCATCCCATCTTATAGACACTGCTTCCTCTTATGTAATTGACAAATTCTTTTTAACTTATAATCTAATTTGATGAAGTACTCCTTAGTCTCAGCCTCCAGTGTGATGAAGTCACAGTCTTGTGGCACCAGGCTTTGTTGAAAACTTGATACTTTTTGTTGTTTGCAAAGATCTTCTTGAGTACTAAGTTGCAGTGGAAATGTCTTCTGAACGGATTCCAGAAACACACGGCCAAGTGCATTGTTCAGTAAGGCAGCAGCAGAATTCCTGTCCCAATAGTCAGTATATTGAAACTGTTATTTTTCTTGTTCTTGAAGATGCTAGCAATATTTCACATGTTGAGATTTCTCTGTATAGATGAGTCTGTTGGCATTTCTGTATAATGATTTGTGTGGAATAGATGAGTCTGTTGGCATTTCTGTATAATGATTTGTGTAGAGGTGAAGTTTTTGAGAGGGTATTTGTTGTTGAAATGAACTGTTGGCTTTGCAGTACTAACTAGGTGTTTAAGACCAAGCTGGATTAACTACTTTTATAACTTACTGGAGAGATGTCCAGTTAAGACACTTGTATAGAACAAGAATATAATAAGAGCAGTCTCAGTTTATGGGTTCAGTTGGTTTTATATTCTGATTGTCAGTTCTTGAAGTTGGTGCAAAAGTCCATCAAGCTATGTGTTACTGGATTTGGTAGCACCATCATCTCCTCCCGCTTCCTTACCTCTCTCACCCCCCCCACCCTTGTTCGTCTGTCCTATACATTATACATCGAAAATAATTTTACTTTATCTGACAAGGTGTGTAGTTCTGCATTTGCCTTCTTAATCAATCAAAAGCAATATAGATTCTAGTATGGGAAATGATTCAGAAACTACTGTTTTCTCTCTCTCCAAATATTTTTAGCCACTGAAATAAAACTGTTTGCCAGAGACTGTCTTATAGACTTAAAAACACATTTAGAGTGAGTTTCCCACTCCCTGGAATACTTAGGGCATTGGGCAACTTTCTTTGTTTTTTAAAAAAAGACTGAAAGAGGGACTGGAGGGATGGTTCAGTGGTGACTCTTAGTAATCCCATGAGATCTAATGCCCTCTTCTGTTGTGCAGTGTATAACATACAGACAAAACACTCATATACATAAAGTACATAAATAAGTTTTTTAAAAAAGACTGAAAAATTTTGTGGAATTTCTGAGTTTTGCATTGCTTTGTAGTGGCCTCTTTATATTGATTGGTATTACTGGTGTCTAGTAACTTTTGAAGTGTAACAGCGTATTTGTAATGAAATATTTTAGACTTGTACTTTGTATAACCTTTACTAAGGCAGTTTTGTAAGAACACCTAACAGAATTTGTTGGCTAGAGATCATTTATACTTTCTTTTATTATCTATATTTTTGTCTCCCATTTTCTCCATTCCTGGGTTTGCTATTGTTGGTATGGTTTAAAAATGTTTGTATTTATAGTTTAATAGTTTCTTGAAAATAGTTATAAAATAAAAAAAAGTTTGACACACATTCAACAGTTCAGTTAGTTATACGGTAATACTGTTAAACTTAGGTTGCAAGAATAATTCCTAAGAAAAGCATCTGGACAAACAGAATAATGAAAAAGAAATGTTTTAATCATCCTAATGAAAATGGTATGTCAGTAGTAACTATTACAAGTCTGTGGTAGGATGCATTGAAATAGTTTAGAGATATTAGCCCTTCCATACATAAACTACTGTGGTACTTATAGTGGCAACTTTTATACAGCTTCATCAAAATCACCAAGTGAGCTTATAATATAGGGACTTCAGCTCTGTTTTTGGGTCCATTGCTTCAGGCTGAAAATGGAGACATCAGTATTTTTTAAAAATGTCCTAATTGTTTCTGATGAGATGAGTAGTTGGATTTGAAAACACAATATAATTGCAGATACTTTCCCCCACATAAAAAGCATGTGAAAACACCTTAATAACAGTAGTGAAATGTTTTAACTTAATAGAGCTAGCTTAAAGTTATTCTGAAGTACAAATAATTTTGATCTTTACAATTGTTACACTTGGAATCCTTTCCAAGGTTGTGGAATTGGGCTTGTGTGAATATTTATAAGAGGACTATTTTTTAACCTGTTGACATGGTTTAGATTAGTCTTAAAATACTAACTTCCAACTGGCTACCTGTTAGTCTAAAGCCTCGACTGTGCTGTATTGAGGGTTTTCTTTTGATCTTGAGTTTAAGATGAGGTAGAGGAGGTGTGAACTTCTAGGAAGAGGTGAGTAATTAATTGACTTATGTTGCCTGCCATTATTATCACTGCCTTAGAAGTTTTCACCCAAGAATAATATTAGAAATCTGGTATCTTTACTATGCTATATTACTTGTCTTTGAATGCTATGTATCTAGCTAGCATCATTAAAAAATACATTTTCAGGGCCTGGAGAGATGGTTAGGAATGCTGACTGTTCTTCTTGAGGACCTGAGTTTGATTCCCAGCATCCACATGGCAGCTAATAGCTGTGTGTAATTCTGAGATCTGACACCAATTCACATAAAATAAGAATAAAAAAATACATTTCTGTGACCCTGATGAGGACTATTTATAAAAATATTGACACTTAATGATTAATTTTCTGGAAAGTTGCCACTTAATTACCTTCCAGAATGGATTTTTCAGATCTGAGTTGTTAAATAAGCTTTTAGTTTACCTTCCCCCCCCCCGTGCTATATAGTGGGTTTGGCTGTATACCAGAACTTTGACAATCACTGTACACATGTATAGTTCTCTATTTATATTCTAGTTACTGTAGGAGCAAAGATGGAAGTAAATAAGACTCTTGTCCTTAGAAAACGTGCTGTCTTTGGAAGCAGGCAACAAAATTAGCACTTGCAGTATAGTGAGAAATATAGTAAAAATAAAATGAAGTTTCTCAGCATAAACATAGCTTTAAATTTCCAATAAGGAATTGAGCTGTGATATTCCAAGAGAGAATAGTATGCCAAAGTATAAATAAATACATGGACATCATTTAGTAGATAATTATAAATTGGAAAGTATAAGATACATAAAATGTAGGTAGAAGGCAGATGGCAGTGCTTTAAGGATACAAGATTTTATTTTTTTCAGGGGAAGGCATTAAGATTGAAGTTCACCAGACACATTAAATTTGCATTTTTAGCAAAGTAGTTCTACCACCCAGGTGAGTAAAGATGGACTAAAGACTAAAAGTAAGCTACATTAAAAAATCCAAGAAAAATAATTGTGTGTTTGCACCAGAATTAAGCTAGTATTAGGCAAGTAGAAATTGGAAGAGATTTGATAGTGTGTGATACAGGTTTTTAAAGAAATGTTAGGTAGGAGGAAAAAAAAGTATTTTTTAGGGTTCTGAACCTAGAATCTTGGCCTTCTAGGGTTCTATAAATTTCTTAACTTCTAAATATTGTGTTTGTGCATGCACTTTACTGGGGCATAGTTTATAGATTTTGTCTTGTCTGTGTTCTTTTGTTTTTGGTGATAGTGCTCTGGTACATAAGTCTAGATTACACCTTAAATTACACCCAACTCTGTAAATTTTCAAGCAAATTACAAAACAAAACGGTCTATTATTATTTGTAGGCTTCCATCTTGAGTGTTTATGTAGGTAGTAATGCTATTATCTGGAATATGGAAGATAAAAAGTAGGAAGGCAAATAAAATAATTGCTTTTAGAGTAAGTCATTGTCAAGGAATTATGAGGCAACTTGTAAAACAATCACCTCAGGGCTGGGATAATGGCCCAGTCAATAGAAGGCTGCTGGGCTCTTGATGTCACAGAGTGCAGAGCTAGAAGGATCTCTGGGACTCCCTAGTTAACTAGTCTAGCCTAATTGATGGGCTCCAGGTCAGTGACGGGTAGACAGATAGTTCTTTAGTTTTCATGACAGTTACCTCAAAATTTAAGACATTTTGCTTCATTCTTCCAAGTGCTGTGCATGCTGCTATATATCCATATATACTCATTGTGGTCAGAGGTGTTCTGTTCTACCACACCCCCATACCCCCACCCCATGCTCCAGCCATTGCTTATATTTTATTTTTAAAAATTAATTTTGAGACAGGGTCTCTATGTTCCCTTGGCTGGCATGGAACTATATAGACCATGCTAACCTCACAAAAAGATCTGCCTGATTCTGTCTCCTAAGTACTGGAATTAAAAGTGTATGACATCCAGCCCCACCCACCTGCTCACAGGTTTAAATCACTATCTAAAACTAAGTCATATTCAACTTCAATATGCCCAGTCAGAATCTCTCCCTAGAATACCAAATTCTTCTGTACCTGATATCCACCCTACACATACTCTTTCTCTCCTTTCCTCTCTCTCCTCTATCTCCTCCCTTCCTCCCTCTCTCCCTCCCTCCCTCCCTCTCTCTC
>PVIH01001553.1:0-196903 GCA_004025045.1 Sigmodon hispidus | reverse complement strand
GAAAATACAATTGTTGACATTTGGATTCCTGATGGCCACACTAACATAAGCATTAGGCTGCTAGTTATTTATAAATTTATTGATTATATTAGTATGTTCCCAGTTTTTTAAACTCAATTTCCACTTTTGGTTCTTTTCAGGTATAGTACACTAATTACAAGATTTTTAGATTTATTTATTAGAAATAACTTGAAGTGACTGGAATAATCTTGAAACTTTGGTCTTTACACCAACAAAAGGCTAAATTTTGATCTAGACAAGGCTGTTTTGGTGTATCTTTCCCCACACTCTCTTTTCAGATTGAATTACTGATTCCCTTCCCCTTGTTTTGTTGTTGTGGTTTTGATGTTTTTTTTCCTTTCAGCTAAAGGAGCAGCCCAGTGGTTTTCAAGAAGTGCCAAAGTGCACTGACTGTCTGATGACTGGTGCCTCAGGGAGGGTCATGATTCCTGGATACAGGATCGACCTGATCCTGGATGTCACTTCAAGCAGTCAGATCGTGGGGAAAAGCCTTGTCTAATGGCTAGCCTTCCTCAAAAGTCTGATGCTAGTCATCTCGGAGGGCCTCAGAGAAAGCCTTGAAGGTGAGCAGAGTAGAGTGTAGTTTCTCTCTGGGGACTGTGCCTTTTTGTTGGAGAATTGGATTCAAAACAGAATGATAACCCTAACCTGATTATTCAGGTTTAATTGGTAAACTAACCTGAAGCTTAAAAATCCTCTATTGATGATGATCAGACCCCAACTTTTGAGTTACTAGAGACTGTCTGAGCTTAACAGCCATATAGGGAGGAATTTGCTATTTCCTATGCTCTTGAGAGCTTTAGCTCACTATTTGTTCTCTTAATTGGGCATAGCCTTTCTGTTGTAGCTACGTGATAGCTTGATTTCAAAATTGTACTCAGTTCCTAACTACAAATAGATTTTAAAAACTTAATGAAGTGTTCTTTTAGTTTGTACATTTATTATATAAGTATCGAGTACTTAAGCTTCAGAGGTTTAGTAGAACAAGTTTCATTTGACTTTGTCATAAATTTTTTTTTTTAAAAAAAGTCAGTTATTGGTGGGTGTAGTGATGCATGCCTATATCCTAGTGTGGGGGAGGGGTAGGAGGATTATGAATTTACCTGGGCTACATAGTATGATCCTGTCTCAAGATAAATAAAAAATAAAATCAAAGTGATGAAAAAAAAAGCACAGTAGCTTGGAAGCAGTTCATATTTTATTGCATTGAACTTGCAAACTTGAAGAATATTAGCACTACCTCCTTCAACAACACCTTTTATCATATTATTTTTGAGATGTTTTGACCATTTTATTTTGGAAAAGTTTAATTTTAGATTGCTTTCGCTACAATGTGAAGCACTTACAGAACCCAGTAAGTACTTCACTAATAACCTAAGTTTTTAAATTCAAGTAAACTGAGAAGTTCTGAGACCTAATTTTTTTTATTGAATTACTATTTATTAGTAATAAATTGTATGGGGCATGTATATCTTCCAGTGTTTGTATTTTTTAAGTTTAGTAATTACATATACTAGAACTGGGATGTAGCTCAGTGTAGCATGCTTGTAGATACTCAGTGAGTCCTGGATTCAATTTTCATCATTTGAGAGAAAAATCACATGTGTTTATTTCTGTGTGTACGTGTTCTCAGATTTACTTTCTATGTAACATGAGCTGTGGTAGATACCAGAGATTTGTATTCTTTTTTGCTTTTTTTGTTGCTATGGTGAAACCTTGATCTTCTAAGTTATGTTCATCCTTGAAGGAAACCGGGGCAGGAGCTCAAGGCAGGAACCTGGAAACCGGAGCTGATTCAGAGATCATAGAGTAGTAGCTTACTAGCTGGCTTTCCTTGACTTGCCAAGCTATTTTTTCTATACAGTACAGGCCTGCCTGCCCAGGGATGGTACTTCTAGCAGTTGGGCTAGACCCTGTCACATCAATTAGCAATCTAGACATGTCTATGTCCCTCATAGACATGCTCACAGGCCAGTCTGATGGAGGCCGTTCCTCAAATGAGAGGTTCCTTTTTTCTGGTGTGTCAAGTTGCTAACTAAAATTAGCTTACACAGTTTATACCCTTTTTATTTAAAAGACTAAATAGAATCCTTAGAGACTGCATGGAGACAAGAGAACCCACTCTTGAAAGTTGTTTTCTGACCTCCACTCATGGACTGTGGCACACAGACAGTATATGTATGCACATGGACATACAAATGTACAATTAAATGTAAGTTCCCCCCCCCCAAAAAAAAGGTAATAAACATTTTCAACCCCTGTAGTCTTTGTTAGAATTACTGACTTCTGCTGTTGTAGGAAAGAAACGCTCACACATTTATTTGTGAGTGGGTAGAGGTGTGTTCAGAACAGTTTTGTTTTCAGAGATAGACTTGTGGACCGTAGTTTGGGGAGCCATGGAATATCTTCTGTTCTGTATTCCACTGATGTAGACCATCAGGTTGTGCTGCTGTGTCAAATGCTTTCCACACCCGCTTTGGAATGCTCTTTATCCATATAATTATTCTTTCTTAGTGCTAGAACCAGAATTCACTCATTTTTTTGTTGAACGAAACTATAGGACTGCTCTGGAGTGTAGATACAAGGTTTAGTGTTACGTGTTCAGGGGTGGTTATTTATGTGCTGAACTCCTGAGTCTTTATTATTTAAAAAATGTTACTCTTTTGTAGTCTCTCCCAGGTATTGCCCTCTGCACCCCTCTCACCTCCCTTATTTTTATCTTTCTGGATAGTAAAATTCTGAATTAAACTTTGTGTTTTTAAATCTATTTTCTTTTTCTCTGGGCATAAAGCACATGCTTATAATCCCTGTACTCCTGGAAGTAGAGGCAGGGGAATCTGAATTTGAAGCTAACCTGGTCTTTGAGCTAAAGCATTCTGGGATTATACTGGGACCTTCTATCTTTCCCCTCCACCCTCTATTCCCTGCTATCTTCCAATTCCCCTTTCTTCTACAACTGTCTTTGTTGTTTGGGGGAAATTTTCTTTAACTGAATACTAAATGGCTTGACTTTTGAAAAGGGCTCTCTCTCTCTCTCTCTGTATACATATATACATATACATGTTTATATGTGTAGGCATGCATATGGTGGTGAGATAGCGTCTTAAATGGAACCTCAAGCTCTGATTCCGTTAATTTCCTGTCCACAAAACCCAGGAATCTCCTGTATCTATCTCTTTAGCACTGGGATATTCTTACATTCTACTATGTTTGACATTTTATTTGGGCTCTGGGGAATCAAACCCAGGTCCTAATGCTTGCATGGCAAGCACTTTACTCTCCCTCTCTATCTCTCTCTGTCTCTTTGTGTGTATGTGTTAGTGAAGTTTTCATAATAAAATTAATAGTTTGAAATTGAATAATATTCTTTGGCATTTTTCTACAGAAGTTTGAATGTACACATGCACATTTTTATAGAGTGCTAGGTATAGAACCCTCTGTGTCCCTGAGCTACAATCCTGGCCTGTCCCATTCTTTCTTTTTTAGTAGACTTGTGCTTGGCATCATGAAATGCATAAATCCTAGGAGAAGCAGGTACCTTTCCATGTATGGTGACCAGATAATTTCAGTTTGGATATCTTTGCATTTGGAATAGCTGTTCTTAAAAATAATTCTAAAAACTACTAAGGATTGATATTGAAAAGTAAAACCTTAGAGAATAGAGGCTGAGGGTCTTTGCTCATGATAGATAATCTGAAATCTAGTAAACGGAAGGCCCAACAGAAGAGAGGTATCTACAGGGAATGGGGAAACTGAAGTTTCTCTAAGGACCTAAAACAACCTTGTCTTCCAATTTGTTTTGAATTAAAAGACCCACTAAGGGGCTGGAGACATGGCTCAGCGGTTAAGAGAACTGGCTGTTCTTCCAGAGGACCTGAGTTCAATTCGCAGAATCCTCATGGCAGCTAACAACTGTCTGTAATTCCAAGATCCGACACCCTTACACAGTTATACTTGCAGGCAAAACACCAATTCACATAAAATAAAATCATAATAAAAAAAGAAACACGGAAGACATTAAATTCTCTTTTAAAAAATTTGTTGTCTATGCAAATCTGAGAAGTTGGAACTGGAGACAGTAGAACAGTGCTGTGTTTGCTTTTTGAGACAGGGTCTTGTAGCCTACTTCCCTACTTAGTTCTTGTGCCTTTACTTCCCAAGTGCTGTATCACATGCTACTATACAGAGTTGGTTTATCTTTGAATGCATAGTTTCTGCAGAAAATAAATTGACAAGCTTCTTGTTCAGTGCTTCTCAGCCTGTGGATCTCCACGAGAGGAGTCACATATCAAGATACCCTTCATATCGTCCGTTTGCTTGACAGCTAATAACAGAAAAATTTTGGTTATGAAATAGCAGTGAAAATAATTTTATGGTTGAGAGTCACCACAGCATGAGGTATTAAAGGATCTTGAAGCATTAGGAAGGGTGAGAACCACTGGTTTAAGTGTTTTTTTTTTTTTTTTTTTTTTAAATTGGTTTAGTGGTGTTTTTGGGAAACAGTAACAACAAAAACAGAGAGACTTTTATTTTAAAAATATGTTTGAATGGGAAGTAAAGTAGCTCTGCTCCAGGATGTGCTGATTTCAGTTGCTTCTCTGGTGGATAGCTGATACAAAGTGGGCTCATTTTACAAAACATCCTGCAACTAAGGTTTGGCTTTCAAGAAAAGCAGCAGACTTCAGCGAATGGGAGGCTTCTTTATACGAAGGTGATTACAGATTCAGCACAAGATAGCCTCTATCAGCATTCATCAAGTAGAACTTTACAACTTTCTATTTTGGTTGCATTGAGATTTTTTTTTTTTTTTTGGTTGGGGGGGGAGTTGATTAGTAGAAGGAGGAAAGAAGAAAGGAAGGAGCTGGAATCCAAGGAATAATAAAGATTATACTTCAGAAACTTGGCTATTTCTTTTTTTTATATATAATAGCTGTTCAAGCTTACATTTTTGTTTTAGGCTTAGAATTGGGTCAGGTTTCTCATGCTTAACAAATGGTGTATGAAGACTATAGTCTGTGCTTAGAGGAACCTTCCTTCCCCTCTCCCCTGCTACCACATTCCCATTGTCAACAGACAGAATGACAGAGTTAGGATATATATATATATATTTTAATTTGAAAGAGAAAGTAGGTTATATTTTAATACTTATATCTACTTAAAGTTTAAGTTACTTAAAATACACTAATTGAAGTGTTTATGTTGCTAAAGACCAAGTTTTGAATCTTGGCTCTCCAACTAATTAAGAGATCTAACTGTATTCTCTTTCGATACAAGGTTTAGTGTTCTTAACTTTAGCATGAGCATAATAATGACAGCTTACAGTTACTTTGATTTTAAAAAGTTCTCACCATCACTGAACAAAGATGAGACATTTCTGCTACTTACAGGGGTTTGAAAGTTGTCTTTAGAGGTAATCTGTGCCTTCAGAGAGGATTGGTTTAAGTGGGATGTAGCAGTTTATTTAGTCAGAAGGAACACCTGGGTAAGGAACTTTGTGAAGCCATAGTCTGCATTATTTAAAACCTAGAGCATACTGTTTTTCTAAGCCATGAAAATCTCCAACTTTTTTTTTTTTTCAATTGTTTTGTTTAGTGCAGGGGCTTTGAATTTATTTTTAAATTTGGAATCAAGATCACTAAGTCTTACAAGAAAGTTTACTGAAGTTTTGATTGGGAATCCAGTTAAAACCGTTGGAGATGGAATAATATTTTGTCATTCTGATTCATTATTACTGCCTATTTCTCATTTTCTACATTTCTAATTTTCTGAACAGTAAGGTGTTAAGTGTGTGAGCTTGGCTTTATCTCTCATAAACTAGATTTTTTTCCTAAGTTCTGATTTTGTATTGCTAGTCTAGAAATATATAGTGTGTTTTTGTTGTTCTGAGACATTTATCCTGTGAGCTGCTCCAGTTTACTTACTATATACCTTTTCTGGAGTTTTTGAGAGTTTGTAAACAGTAAAGTTGTGTCTAAACACTGACAGTTTTATGAGCTCTTTCTTTTTACTTTTTGTCTACCTTCCCTTAATGTACTAGTAAAAATGATGAGACTTTGTATTTTTTCTTGTTTGTGATCTTGAGAGATCAGGTTAGAAATGAGTCTTTTCCTCTGTGATTGGATGTTAACTGCAGGTTTTTGTTGGGGGATGGAGAATACACATTTACTTACTTACTTATTTATTGGGGGTGGGGAATACACATTTATCTGTCTATCATCCATCCATCCATCCACCCATCTGTATCTATCTGACAGATAGACAAACAGCCTTCCCACCTTCCCCTGTAGCCCAAGCTAGTCTGAAACTCAGTGTGTGGCCCAGACTAGACTTGAACTCAAAATTATCCTGTATTGGCCTTCCAAGTGCTGCTATGATTACTGGCTAGCACCACCATTCATACCTAACTGTAAGCCAGGCTGGCACTGCTATGCTGCTTATAAATCTTTTTATCAGGTTGAAGCAATTCTTTATTTGCAATTTGCTGAATATAGTTTTGTTGTTGATGACATTTTGTTTTTTAAGTTGTGAATAGATGTTGTTATAAGATGATCATGTTTTCTTTTTTTAATTCTGTTAATATGGTTAATTATATTAACTTGAATGTTAAAGCAGTTACTTATTGTTTATACATTTTATAAATCTGTTTTGTAGGTTAGGAAACGTACACAAAAGTGGTGATGTAGCTAGGCAGTTGAAGTAACCAGAAAACAAGTATGAGCTTGCCAAGTATAAGGCAGGAAACATAATAAAACCAGTACTTTACACACTATAACTATTATTGTAGTTCCAGAAATGCAATGCAATCAATGCACATTGGTTCTTTCAAAAACTTGTATCAAATAGCATTGTAAATCAATCCCGTGATGAGAAGGTCTCCTTACCCTGGCCTCCTACCTTTCCAATGATAATTAAGACAATTATGTTTCTTTGTATAAAGTACTACTCACTCATTTCCTACCTACTTCTTGAAAACAGGATAGGACTAGAAATTACTAACAGAAATTGCAATTTTCCATGCACAAGCGTAGTACCTATACCTACTTGAACCTGGTCATAGCAGGCCGGTACATCTTGTCACAAGGATATATGGTTACTCCAGCTGAATATGTGCTTTAGGACAATACCTCATAATGATGAGAATTTAAATTCTATTTTAAGTTTATGATTTTTTTAAAAAGAGATTTATTTATATATACATGCATGAGTACACACACACACACACACACACACACACACACACACACACGAGTGCTTTGCATGTATACTTGTGTACCAGAGAGGGCGTCAGATTTCATTAGAGATGGTTGTGAGCTGCCATGTGTGGGTGCTGGGAATTGAACTCATGACCCCTGGAAGAGAAAGAAGCCAGTGCTCTTAAACATGGGGCCATTTCTCCAGTCCTAAGGTTATGGCTTTTAACAGACCCTTTTGGCTGAGTTTTGTCAGCGAGGTGAGGATAAAGTAAGCCTCCCTTCCTGTTGTGTTTCTCTTCTACAGAGGGTTAGGTTTGTATTTTCACTTGTTTGCTCTGATAAGGAATTTGAAAACCATTTTATTGTGGAAACTTTCAAATATCTACAAAAGTACAGTAAATAAAATGGTGGGCATCAAGAATCCTTGTGTAGTTTCAGTAATTATCTGTATTTTGCTATGGATGGCTGTGAGCCATTGTGTAGGTGCCAGGTACTGAACTCAGGGAAGACAGTGCTCTGAGCCATCTCTTAAGCCTGTTTTGCCAAAAGGAATTTAAAAAAACTGACCAGTATGGAGAAGATGTAGATCCAAATTCTCTGACACTCAAACTGTAAAATTCCATATGGAAGAAGAGATAGATATTTACCTTTATGGATAGGTAAAATTCCAACACTATAGTTGGAATTTTAAAACACTATTGTGATGATGATCATGTATGTGAACTGTGTGTATAGAAGGTGTGAGCATGTCACAGTGCTCTTGTGGAAGTCAGAAGATAACTTTGAAGAGTCAGAGTTAGTGTTTCTTTTTGTTGTTGTTGTTGTTTTTACATGGGTTCTGAAGATCACAGCCAACAATTCAGGCTAGTAAAGACAGTGCCCTCACCTACTTAGTCATTTTGCTGCTCAGAAAATTTTTATGTATGGTCAATCTGAAGTTTTGAGAAGCAAAGAAATACATTAAATTGCTGCTGTTCCTTAGATTCTAAGTCATAGTTAATAGACTTTTTTTGAGAGTTAATTAAAGCAAGGGATCTGACGGAGTTAGGTTTACTATGAGTTTAGTAAATGGTGAATTGCTAGCCAACTTACTGATTTTTGGCTTTCCAAAATGATACATAAAGATTTTATTTACCTACATGTTTAAATTAACTTAATTTAATTAAGTTAATTTAATTGGCTTAATAGTTTAAATGTTTTATGCTGGATTCTGAATAGTTTGGGATATAGTTAATAATGTGTTTAGCTGCACTCCCTCCCCTTTTTGGTTTTGGTTTTTTTGTTTATTTATTTTTAATACAGGGTTTTTGTGTAACAGTCCTGGCAGTCTTGGAACTCACTGTATAGACCAGGCTAGCCTCGACGTCACAGAGATCCACCTGCCCCTGCCTCCCCAGTGCTGGGATCAAAGGCATGGGCCACCACCACTCTGAAGAGTATAGTTATACCAAAGTTGATAATGTTACACATTTTTTTTGAGAAACGTATTCTGGTTTGTGTCACTGGAGATGTTTAGAACTTAGTTTATAGTTTCTTAAGTCATGAGTCATATGGTCTGATTTTGAATGTGTTAAGTACTTCTTGCAGTTTATAGTAATATAGAGATTAGGATTGTGGCGAGCATCTTTATCTACTGAGCCCTCTTGCTGACATGTTTCTTTTTATGACTGCCTTTAATCTGCCACATGTTGTAGAGTTTCTCAAATCTGCCATTTGTGTATATCATTCTGTTTTCATTGTCCCTTAGATTCCTCAGTGCATTCCAGTTTAGCCAGTTACATTATTAATTCTTTAATTATCATTCAGCTATATTTATTGAACAACTTCTATGGTCTAGATACACTAGAGCCTAAGCATAGCATAGAATGGAGAGAAAAGCAAACAGGAGGAGTCATCACTAATAATAATTGTGTAACTTGAAGTAAATTTGTATTCATCATTTATTCTCCTCAAAGGGAGGAATATAGAATGGTATCCAGCTCAGTGGAAGAGTGCTCCCTTAGTATGTAGGAGGTACTGGGCTCATCTAGCGCTGGGAACAAATGGTATAGAGTAGGGAGGAATATGCTATCAGAGCTTATAGTACTCACTTTAGATCTAGTCATGGGTGGTTAATATCTGAAGAGAACACAGCATGGTAGTAGCTCAGTTCTGCAATTCCAGCCCTTAGCCTGAGGTAGGAGAATTTCTCTGCTAACTTGGGCTACAGAATGAGGTTTTGTCTAAGACCTGAATAAAATTTATTACATACAATGCATACGTAAAGATCAGGCAGAGGAGACTCTTCCTCAGAAGGGAATGTTTGAGAAATAAAATCTTGGAGCGTTAACAAAAGTGGAGATCATAGAATAAGATGGAAAATAAGTTTGGGCTTGGATGTTCAAGTTGGTCATAGAAAGGGAGGAGCTGGGCATGTAGCTCAATGTTTGAGAGCTGGTCTAGCATGAAGACAGGAGTTGTATGTAGTGGTAAAGAGAAGGGAAGAATTGTGTAGAAGACACCTAGGCACTGCCATGTTAGTTTTTGCAGTTCGAGCAACGAGAGGGTATGGTGTAGAATAGATGACAAAACACACAATTTAAAGAAATCTTTAGGAAGTTAAATCAGTAGAATTCACTGTCATAGATTATTTATATATATATATATATATATATATATATATATATTTTAGGGGCCAAAAATTGGTGTTGTAGATGATAATGATAATTCTATTTATTTTCTGACATAGAGACTTATAAAGACCTATGGATGAAGAAAAATCATGAATTAGGTTTAGAGGTATCTTAAAATCATTGAAGAGTGAATGTTGTTGGACAGTGGTGGCACAATCTTTAATCCTAGCACTCTGAAGGCAGTGGTAGGTGGATCTGTGGGTTTGGGGACAGCCTGATCTCCATACCTGTTCAAGGACTGCTAAGGCTACATAGAGAGACCCAGAGAGAGAGAGAGAGAGAGAGAGAGAGAGAGAGAGAGAGAGAGGAGGAGGAGGAGAGGGGGAGAGGGAGAGGGGAGTGTGTAGGGTGGATATCAGGCACGGAAGAATTTGGTATTCTAGGGAGAGATTCTGACTGGGCATATTGAAGTTGAATATGACTTAGTTTTAGATAGTGATTTAAACCTGTGAGCAGGTGGGTGGGGCTGAGTGTAAATTGGCAAAGTCCCAAGAATAAGCCTGCAGATCTTCAACATTTAAAGCCTAGGTACTAGGCATTGAGAATGGGTTGGAAATAAGGCTAGAAGATAGGAACAGCCAGAGAGGAGGGAGACCATGAGAATACTAAAATGTGAGAGAGCTGGCTGGGGGGGGGAGGGGAATGGATGTTAAGTGCTTTTTTGAAGGCAAATCTGCTGTCTCAAGATTTGATGGTCACTGTAGTTACTGTTTGATGCATAGCATATCATCTTGAAACTTAACTGACTTAAGACAGCTTATTTTTTTTTTTGGATTATGTGGGCTGGCTGTATTCATTTCTGGACTTTTAGTGTTGGCTAGTGGCCGAGGTACCTGGCTTCTCTTTCCTGGGGCTTCAGTGTCTCCATCATTCATTAATCCAGTTCAAGTTTCTTTACATGGTTTCCATTTCCCACAAGGGTGATTGATGTAAGCTTCTCCAGGCTTAGACTTAGTTCTTAATATTTTGGCCACACAATGCTTTTACCATGGCAACTCAGAAAGAATAGTTAAGAATTAGTGCTACTTGGTTAAGTGGAGTGGGTGGGCTGGGAGATAACTAGAAGAAGAAAAATACCTAATATTTCTTTATGTTATCTTCTCTAAGCTTGACCTGAACTGGACTTCCCTGAATGTTAGTTAAGCTGGTTATTTCTCCCCTCACTAAAATCTCACCTGTTTTTTTGTAAACAACTTCTCTACTTGGGGGTTGTGGAGTTTGTTTTTATTGTTCTTTTTCCTTTCCATCCCCTCTCTTTCTCTTTTTTGAATCCCTCCTTTTTTGCTTTCTCTCTCCTGCTTCTCTTTCTTGTTGGCCTCCTTCCTTCCTTCCTTCCTTCCTTCCTTCCTTCCTTCCTTCCTCTGTCTCCTCCCGTGGAGGGTTGTAAGGTCCACTGATTGTGGCATTCTGGTGCCCCTCCTTCTCTAGCTTTTTGCCTGGGTTACAGGTTTGAGCCACTGTGCCAGGCCTAAAGGTGCTCTTCAGGTTTCCAGTCTCTTTCCCCATCTGTTCTAAAGTAGCTTTTAATCTCAAGTGGGTGTGTTTGTGGGAGCCTCTGTCTTTAATAACCTTATTCATTCTTCATCACCTCTCCAACCTCTTTGCACTTGGACATTTTTAGTAAGCTTTTCATTTACTCTTGCCTAGGAAACCTTTCCTCATTTTCCCCTAGATAATTACCCTTCTGTACCTTGTTCATGCTTTTACTATTGTACATGCTATAGTTATTTATTTACTCATATGATCTTGAAGGTAAGAAACTACAATGTTTAGCATGTTACCTTTTATAAGTGACCCAAGTCATAACTGTTCCTTTCTAAAAAGGTGTGCCTGATAACAATTAGACCTTATTACACCTTTGATACTCTTGCCAGGCTCATTGGTACTAGGCCATTGCAGAAACTACAAAAGAAAGTTATGGTTTGGTATGTTTGGTTAAAAAAAAGAAAAATTACAAGAAATGATACATAGCCAAATTTTTGTATGTCCCAGTAAAGTGAGAATTTGTGAAGTTATGTTCTATGTAGGTCTAAATGGAATTATGTCTGACGCAGTAAAATTTCATTGGGAGTGCTTAACAGGATAAAATAGCTGCCATGGCATCTGTACAGGGAATATTTGTATCTACCCTATCTGTGTTGGGCAGGTTTTGTAGCTCATTACTTTACCCTCTATGTTTATGTACATAAAAGTGGTATTTATAGAGCTAGCTATATATACATGGATAGAATAACACTTGTACATAATGGAGATGGGACTACTTGGTTTTATGATCCATCACATTTTATTTTATTTTTGTTTTGTTTTGTTTTTTAAAAATGTATAGCCCTGGCTGGCTAGGAACTCACTATGTAGACCAGGCTGACCTTGAGCTCACAGATATCTGCCTGCATTTGCCTCCTGATTAAAGGTATTCACCACATGCCCACCTTCATTTTTTTTAATGGAAAGTGTCTATGCCTATGTTTGTTTGATGTTGAGGTAGGGGTAGCAGTTTTTGTTGGCAGAACACTAAAAGGTGCTTATACTCTGGCTTACAACTCTTACTTATGCATTATTTTCTTCAGAATTTGATTTGACAAATGTAATGGGGAAGAAAAGAATCAGGTTGTCCCGTCGACCCTCAGTGAACTAGTAAGATAGGCAGCCATGTAAACAAGGCCATTAAAGCTCAAGTGGGAAGTACTGTTGCAGAAGGACATTCACTTGCAATCTGAGAACCTTCTGAATTACAACCAGGAGATGTCTGCTCAGAGGCCAGAGTTAGAAATCGCTGAAAAATAATTTATCTTCCATTACTGTTTTTAGCTTCTGTTTATTTATTTCTTATATTCTGCAATTTAAAATGTAAGTAATGTGTAAGAATTCTGGATATTTGAGATTTTATACAGAGTCCATAAAAATGAAACAGCAGAAATATCTCTACCACATGGTAGCTCTAGTTGTGGGATGTGTGTGTATGTGGTGTTCGATATTCTCTTCTGACTTTTTCAGACATATACATGGTACACAGAGTATTCATATGTAAGCAAAACACTCATATACAGTAATAGCAAAATAAATCTTTAAGAAGAACCTTAAAACTAATGTCTTTACTTTTGTTTGACTTTTAATATCTTGACATGTGCTTGTCCACAAAGAAATTGAAATTAGACTTTAGTTCACTTTTAGCAATGTCACAGATAATTAGTATAGGAGTCATTGTAAGTCGTATGTAAGTCACATAGGAATCAAATGTAAGACCATCAGGAATGGGGAGAATTTGGGCATGAAAACAAGGCTAACCTTAGGCTGTGGAGACAGGGGAACTAGCTGGCCAATTAGTCTAGGCAGAGGCTCTTGTCTCTAGGTTCAACTGGAGACTGGCTGATAGAAGAAGCTGCCAGGCACTGACTTCTGGCCTGGCACTGCAGCATACATTTTTATCTCCCAACACACACACACACACACACACACACACACACACACACACACACACACACACACACACGACAATTAAATAGGCTATTGGACTTAATAAAGTTTGAGCTTGTGATAATGATACTCAAACTTGTGATATAATAAGTTGTCACCAACCATTTGTTTTCAGAGCAATGTCTGGAAGAAGTTGAGTTTTTCTAAGAAGCTCTAGGAGTCTCAAGTGAAAGGGGGTATTTATGCCACCAAGGGGAAGGAGGAAGACAGCTTTTCTGACTGCATTTTGAAGCTGTATTTGCTTTTTTGTTGTCCACCAAGAGAGTCCCATACCTGGATTGAAGGTGTTGCTCAAAGCACTCATTTATATTTAACAATATAGAAAGCCTCACTTGTACCCATGTTAAACTTTGTAAAAATAAACAATTCCTTTGCCTGTCTGTCCATTAGATTTGATACTTTGCTATGTTGAATTGTATAAAGGCAAGCAATGTGGTTATGGAAAGTGACAGTTAATAAGTCACATGTAATTTATCCAATTTTCATAGTTTACAGGCCTTTTTAGGTGTTCTAAATTTAAGTGCATAGCAGGAATTGTTTGAGGGCATTGTACGAACATGTTTCCAAACATAATCTGATACTACCTCCTATCTGCATTTGGAATAATGATATTATCCCCATTTACTTCTTATAAACATATCTAAATCTTGTAAGGTAGTACTCAGAATATGCTATTAAAATTGTTCATCAATCACTATTACTCCCGTTGTTTTGAGAATTAGAAAGGCAAAGAGAGGGAAGAAACCCTACTTCTCTTGTTAGCTGGGATCTCTTAAAACACACTTCAAGTGCTTACGAGAGATAGATGTGTGGGCACTAGTGGTTTATAACCACCAGCTTGATTCAGATGGCAATTTAAAGTTTTTCTTGTTTGTTTTTTGACTTTATTTGAGATGGAGTTTTACTGTGTAGCCTTGGCTGTCCTGAAGCTCACTATGTAGAACAGGCTGACTTCAAACTCATAGAGATCCACCTGCCTCTGCCTTCCAAGTGCTGGGATTAAAGGAGTGAACCACCACCACCTAGCTTACAGTTTCAGATTTTTTCATTTGATAAAATTAGGTCTTTTAATGACTCTATATTTGAATTTTTAAAATGTAGATTGTGTGTGTGTGTATATGTATTCTTTAGTAATAGGTTGTATAATCCAGTGCTAAAGGTCATAGAATCAGGAACTAGACTACTTGGACTTTAATTCTGCTTCATCACTTAATAAGTACCTTCCAAAAGCTGCTAAAATGCTTCTGTACTTTAATTGTTTGAATCTCTAAACTAGGGTTATAACAGTCCTTGTTTTAAGGATTAAGTGAATATTACACAGTGTGGTTTAATAGCATGTAATAGTAACTACTATAAAAGTATCATTGTTACTTATGCCTATTTATTTGTTGCCAGGGCCTTGCTCATCTAAGTATGCATATGTTTTACCATTAAATCACAACTCTAGCCCAGCAGCTGCTTTCTCAGACAGAGTCTAGTTTTGACTGCCCCCTGATTCTTCAGTTTGAATATTCTTGTACTAAAATTTCCCGAGATTAGACAATCTTACAAAATTTTTTTAATGAAGTGTTCAAAAATAGAAATCCTGTTAAATACCATGCAAGCTGTTGGTATTGTTATTTTTCGGTTTTCTTAATGTCTTAATTTAAGCTCATCTATGAAAGAGATTACTAGAGTATCATGACCCCTTCACATACTAAGTTTTCTCAGGGTTGGAACCATATTTTATTTCATCTTTTAATCACCCAAACCTAAATTTGCCTAATTAATGTTTATTTGGTAGCTGCATTAGGGGAAATTAAAGGTCAGTGCATTTGCACATACTTTTTAGATAGCTAATCAAATAGAAATCTGTTTAGGGTCCTAACAGATGTATGACCTTTGGGGTTAGTAATCTAACCTATCATTGAAGTGTATGTGGAGTTTTGTCAAAATAATGACATTATTTTTTAAAAATTCTGGATACCTGCCTAAACACTTAATTGGTTTTCACAGTTCCATCAATATGTTCCAATAGTTTGCCATGTTTACTTAGTTGTGTTGTGAATGTTAGCACATTAAAGAGAACACTGCAGATATGAGTGTAGTCTTTATTCTCTTACTAATGCCATTTCTATGCCTTTTGTACAGTTTTCAGGTCCATATTGTCCTTTACTACATGTATATGCTGGACATACAGGAAATGACACTTGTTTTAACCCTATATAGGGATGGTGTTCTGTTAAAATCATTTGTATTTTGCCTTTTCCTCATCTAAATTGTGTTTTTGACTGGAGAATACATTTAATTTCATGTACAGCTACCTAACAGAAAAGTGGCTGTGTTAGAATGAAACAATAAAGGATGATTTTAATATGATGATGAGACCTGTCAGTTAGATAGCCACATCTCTTAAAGCACACCACAATCAATTCAGATTCATTCTGGTTTAATTCTAAGTGGTAAGTACTAAAATAATTTTAGAAGAAAAGAGGGGTACATTTTCATGTATGAGGATAATAAAAACCATTAACTATAAAAGAAAAATAAACTTTACCAAATGATGGTGCTGAGATAATGAAAGTGATCATAGAGTAGAAGATATTTGTAGCACTGTATCCAGCACAGGACTGACACCTGGAACATCAGCCCTTGACATCTATACCAGAAAAACACACAACAACGGAACCCCAAAAGACTTTAATAGGCATGTCACAAAAGAATACATTGAAATGGCCAATAATTGAATGAAAAGATAATCATCTTCTATGATCTCAGGAAAATTAAAACCATGCATCTTCAGATACACACCACACACACACACACACACACACACACACACACACACACAATGGCTAATGAAAGATAGTTTGTACTAAGCACTGGGGAAAGGGAAGTGAAACAACTAGTTCCTTTCATACGTTGCTTATGGGAATATAATAAGTTAGTACCATTGCTAGAAACATTTCTTTTTTCTTTGGAGACAGAGTGCTTCTGTATTGTCTTGGCTAGTCTCACATTCAGGAATCCTCCCGCATAACCTTTCCTGCATGCTGAACTTTCAGGTGTGCCACTGTACTAACTTTTGACATTTTTTTATGATAAAGGTAAATATATTCTTGCCTTCTGACTGAACAGTATGTGCCTGTCACAAAGACCTTCTATTATACCTAAACAAAAGATGGATAAATTACAACATATTTACAGACATGAACACAGTGTAGTAGTGTGAATGATCTATAGCCAAATGCAAAACTTTATGAAACTTACTCTACAGTATTTAGATGGAAAAGCTATAAGCTAAAGAGACTATATAATTGATACAATTCCATTTATATAAAGTTCAAAATCAGGAAAGAACATCATCAATTGGAAAAAGTAGTACCTGGAGGTGGTCATCAGTTAGGTCATGCTATATGTGACAATTTGCCACATTGTACATTTTAAATGTTCTTTTATATGATAGGTACATTCTAAAAAGTACTATTATGAAATCTTCCTGTGTTGGATCTTTGAGATTTGGATTATTCTTTTTAATTGGGGTATAAACAACAGACTACAGTTTGTAGATTGATACAACTAAGCCGTAGGTGGTTTTCAACTTTTTTGTTTCATTCATCATTGTCTGAGAGTTTGATGTAATTGAACCTAGGGTCTCGTGCATGTTAAATACCACGGAACATGCATATATTATTCTTTGCCCAAATGAGGATGTCTTTGGGTAGTGGCATTTCTGCGTTTTGTTCTTATCTTTAACTCTGCCAAATGGTATCATCATCCTCCAGATGGCCAGTAGTAGTATGGGGGCATTCTCATGTTTTGTATTCTTAATACTTTTGCTATTCATTGATACTTCAGTTATTATTACTTTAGTAACTAGTATACTTGATTCTCTTTACACATGTTGTTAGCCACTTGAATTTCCACATGAGTACTTTTTACATTTTTTTAATTTTAGAAAGTATCCATTTTCATTGCTTATTTTTTCTTTTTTATTTAAAAGGGTTTTTTTTATTATTTTATATATTTTATATTATTTTATAAACTAACTACAGTTTCCCCCTTTTCCCTCCCGTTCATCTCCCACCTTCCCCCTATTCCTATCCACTCCCATGGGGTATCAACAAAGTGTGGAATATCAAGTTGAGGCAGAACTACACCCTCTCCCCTGTATTGAGGCTAAGCAAGGTATTCCTCCATGGGGAATGGGCTCCAAAGAGCCAGTTCATGCACCTGGTTTCGCTGCCAGGGACCCTACAGACTACCCAAGCCACACAACTGTTACCCACATTCAGAGGGCCTAGTTTGGTCCCATGTAAATTCCCACCTGTCCGTTCATTGACATTTTTTATGATGATCAATTTTGTGTTTTTCTTGATTTATGTGCAGTTGTTTTTAATTCTCAAAGTCTGTATCTTTGTGAAGATTCTTCTTCATAGTGACTAATGCTAACTAGAATTTCAGCTATTTAGGTTGAATAATGCAATCTTGTCAGATTGTTTTTCCCCTGTTCCTCTTTGCCAGCCATTACTTCATTTTACTCAAACGTTCCCATGTCCTGGGAGGTGAGAATTTTGGTGATATTCAGGGAATGAATAAGAAATGCAACAATACATGAGTGAAAAGTGGACAGTTTTATAACATTGAAATAATAATGTGCAAAAAATTGAAAATAGTCTTATGACCCTGTCTTTTTTTCTTAATTAAAAGTACATTTTGGACTTGTCATTGTACAACCAAAAACCAGTTATTTGAGATTTTATCACTGCAGGAATTGTGTATTTGAGGTTGCCTTTTCTGTCCCTTAATCCTGTGCCTCCTCTAAGAGCACTGAATTAACAATTGAAAGCTTCTTCAGCCAGTGTCTTTGATTACTGCTTTTTAAAAGTAAGTCTGTTTATTTACTTACATATGTGTCTCTGTGTGAAATTTCACACTGAGATTTCTGAAATTGATTAAATTGGGGTCTTCTGTCAGGGCTATTCTGATTTAAGAGTTGAGTTTCTATACTGATCTAACAATCAAAATGCTTGATTTCTATTCTAGGAAATGTGCTTCTTGTGAAATTGTACTCTCAGTGCTTTTATCTCAGGATTTATGCTAGTAGACTGTACTTTAAGACATACTAGGTATACTTGTTTGTTTAGTTTTAAAGCTTTATTCTAAAAATTATTATGTGTATGTATGTTTTGCCTGCATATAAGTCTGTGCACCATGTACATGCCTTGGTGCCATTGAAGTCAGAAAGAAGGATCCCTGAAACTTGAGTTACAGACAGTTGTGAGCTGCCATGTGGTTGCTGGGACTCACATCTAGGACTTCTGAGCCATCTCTAGTCTATCTTGTGTGTGTGTGTGTGTGTGTGTGTGTACACCTAAAGAGACCAGAGGTGTGTTGAATCTCCTGAATCTGGAATTAGTAGTTGTGAGCACCCCCTGATATGGAGGCTGGGAGCCAAATGTGAGTTCTCTCCTGAGCAATTATAGTAATAAAGATTTTTGTTTTTCAAGATCTTTAAGTAAAGTAAGTAGTATGTGTTAGTAGGTATACCTGAAGCTTTTACTTCTGAAAATTTTTTTTTAAGAGTGATAGAGACTCCACTCAGTTTTGGTTTTGATGCATTTTTAAAGTTGATTTAAAAAGTAGTATGGGTGGCTGGACAAACAGCTTGTAGGTTAAAGAGCACTGACTGCTTTCCAGAGGACCGAGATTGAATTCCCAGCACTCATGGGAAAGTTTGCAATCATCTATAAGTCCAGAATCTAATACCCTTCCTGGTTTCCATGAGTACCAGGCACTCACATGGTAACCAGACATACATACAAACAAAACACTTATACATATACAATAATAAAATAATCTTTAAAAATTAAGATTGAAAAACTGTAAACTTACTATTTTTCTCCATTACTTTTAGCTCCATTTACCTCTTAATTCTCCTTTGCCTGGAAGTGAATTGACTAAGGAACCTTTTCGGTGGGATCAGAGACTATTTGCTTTAGTATTGCGGTTGCCTGGCACCATGTCAGTAGAGTCAGAGCAGTTGACAGGTGTGCCTTTGGATGATTCTGCTATCACACCAATGTGTGAAGTGACAGGAGGTAAGTTTTTTTGTGGGTGGTAGCTTGGGCTTGAATGTGCTAAATGTACATTTCAAAATTTGCATGTTTATTTTTGTCAAAAAAACATTGACCTGTAGTTTTAAAATTGCATGTGTTGATGATGGTCTGTTGTCTGGACAAGTTAATGGTTGTAGTTATCGTTAGATTTCATGAATGTTAATACTTATGTAGCAAATAGTGATATTTGAAGTTGTTAAGTTATCTACAAGGATCACCAGTGATTTAGCTGGCATGGTTGTGTACCTTTAATCCCAACACTGAAGAGGCTTAGGCAGGTAGATCTTTAAGTTCTCAACCAGCCAGGGCTAGCTAGTGATTCCTGTTTCAGAAAAGAAGTGTTGTGGGCGACCATTAATTAATTGATTAGAAAACGTAAGTTTTAATCTTAATGTGAAATAAAATTATTAAATATTTTTAAAGAAATTAGAAAAAAGGAATAAATCACTTTATAAAAAAATTTATTAGTCAGAAATTAGCTGAAGAGCAAAAGGAACTTTTTGTGTCCTTACAAACTGAGCTTTATTCTATGCAATGTTCTTCTTATGATTATTGTTTAGGTCAAATCTGCTCTCTTGTAGTGTTTGATAATTTTTTACCAAAGCATAGAAATCTCTAGAACTGGTTGTTTTAACTGTGGGAAAATGAAGTATATTACTGCACACCTTCAAATCAAGAGGTTGGCTTATTTTCAGGGGAAATGAAGTATATTATTGCACACTTTCAGATCAAGAGGTTGGCTTATTTAGTTATTTTTAAAAAGTTTGGCCTTTACAAAAAGGGAAAACTAAATATAATAACCCTGGAGTCAACATAAGCCAAAGGGACAAAGGAAGTTACTTGTTTTATGTAGAAAAATCTGTAATTTTTCATTAAATGCTTTATCTTTTGAGTAATATGTATGTTGGATGCTTTTCATTTTGTATCATTCACGAGCCTTCTCCCAGTGTGCACAAGTGACTAGAAGCCCTGTAGCTCATCTCTCCAACTCAGGACAAATGCATCTGGGAACCATCCTTGCTTCTCCCTTTAATCAGACTACCTCCAGATCTGGCAACCCAGACAGAACAAGGGATTATGATGGTCCCTTACTGGTCCTGCTACTTCCCTTTTCCACTGTACAATACTATCTCATTGAAAAGCTGATCTGAGCCTGGCGTGGTGGTACATATGAGCTCATGCCTTTAATCCCAATCCTCAGGAGGCAGAGACAGGCAGATCTCTGTGAGTTTGAGCCAGCCTGGTCTACAATAGACAAGTTTTAGGACAGCCAAGGCTACACAGAAGAACTCTGCCTCAAAAGGGAAGAAAAAAGAAAAGAAAAGAAAAGCTGATTTGTAAGAAGAAATCTGACCTCCCACTCTACAAAATGGCTTCCTGTATTTGGCAAATAAACACTTATTATGGCCCGGAAGAAACTTAGTCAATATTATGTTTCCACTTGTCTCTCTAAGTGTAGTACCCCTCCTCATGTAAGCTCACAGCATATGCTGCCAAGTGCATGCAGTATGTCCTTATCTGTTCTTTTTCTCCTTCCAGATCTTCTTGGAGTTTGTTAATTTTCAGGTTCCTGGTTCAAATGTAACCTTCTCAGAAGATTCTTACCCTCCCCCCAAAAAAATACTCATTCTCAATTTCATTACTACTATCTATATGTTAAAATAAATGCAAATACTTAAAAATCTTCAGTAATTGCCAAGAGACCAATTGAGTAATTATTATCTTCTCTGTACTTAGCACTTGTTTTAGAGACAATTTTTGTTAAGCAAGAGTTAGAGTTTTGCAGAATTTCATTTCTGCTAGATGTGTGTATACTGTCTGTTACAGATAACTATATGGGATAACAGTTGGAAATAACAGTATTTTATGAAAGTATACAAATACTTGACTTTTTTCTCCTCTGTGATTTGCTCAGTCCAGGGTTTCTCTAAGTTCCATATACCTATAGTTAGAAGAATATTTTTATACACTGACCTACAATGAGATTGTTGGTTTTAAATAATTTTTTGCTTAGTCTTTTTTAAAATTGGGAAATACCTACCTTTACATTTAATTTCTATTAATGTTGTCAGAAACTCTACCATAGTTCTTTCATGAAGCGGACTTCTTCTAACTAACCAGTTTACTTCATTCTTTTTATTGTAGGCCGTTCATACTCTGTGTGTTCTCCAAGAATGCTTAATCAGTGTCTGGAATCCTTGGTGCAGAAAGTACAAAGTGGGGTGGTGATAAACTTTGAAAAGGCAGGACCAGATCCTTCACCCGTAGAAGGTATTGTTATGTTTTTGTTACAGTCATTCTGAGTTTGATTTAATGAATTAATCGAACTAGATACCTTCCCCAGAGTGTGTGTGTGTATAGGCATTAAGATTGACAAGGCCAGCTGTGTGTGGTGGGGCACACCATAAATCTAAGTATCTGGGAGGCAGAGGTAGATAGATCTCTTAGTTCATGGCCAGCAGGATAGCCAGGGCTACTTAGATCTTATCTCAAAATAAAATAAAATTTTAAGATTAACAAAGCCAGTTGTCATGGGTACATAATTGCTATTGATACAGAAAGGAAGATAGTAAGAATATCAGTATAAACTGATAGGTTAGGAGCATCACTTTTTTTTATAATAAAGATAGTTGTCAGAAGTTTTAGAGAATCAAACAGCCTTTCAAGAGTCTATATATGATAGAGCAACCTTATATTTCCTTATTACTTTTGGATCATTACTTTAGTAAATTTTCTTTTCGTATGCTTGGTTCAAACTGAAATGCTTATTCAGTTTCTTAGCTACTGTTGCTCCAAGCTAAGGACATAATGGTTTGTGTAGGCACCAAAATGAGGAACCATCCTTTACTTTACTGTTAATGTTGGTTCTTTTAAAAATCCTTTTCTGTTCCACCTGACTTTATTCTCTTGTTGGTGTCCATAAATTGTGTATAACAGCCAGTAGTCAGATCCCATGGCAGTTGTCTATAGCTTCAGAATTAGAATGTGTCAGTGACACTTTGCAAAGATAATTGGCTAGAGGGTGACTGAGAGAAGAGAATGGGGTGAGTTATTGGGAGCACTCAGGTGATTCAGGGAGGGACCAGATGACAGAAAGACTAAAGTGGATCATTGTGTCAAGTTCATGTAACAAAACAGTTTAAAGGTTATTAGAATGTTTTTCTTTACAATTATTTTTAATATTTGGTTTAGACCTATGTCTAAACTGAGTAAAATTGCATTATTGAAGAGAGTTTCTGTTTTGCTAGAATTAATTATTCTAGATTGAAGGTAATTTAGCTGTTTTTTGTTACGGTTTGCCTTTAATTCTGAGGTTGTTTCCCCTTTTAGCTGTGTGTATGGTGGATTAAGTTTAGGGCACTGTCAATGATAGATAAGTGATCTATCATTAGCAATACTGAGATGTTATTTACTGTATACCTGACATTATTTTGACAGTGGATATACAGGGATAAAGAATGCAAAGTCAGTGCTTACCTTTATCATTTGGCAGGGGAATGCCTGTAATTTATTAAACTTACTATAAAGTTAGTTTTACACATTCTGATTGGGTGAGAAAAAAGGTAAAGCCTTTGGGCTGGTGAATTCACCTTTGAAATGGGCAGATTTTAGTAGCTAGTGAACTACAATCTAGTTTAATTATTAAGTAGTTTTGGCATTCTCCCACTTAAATAGAAGAAAGTTCATAAATAATTATAAATGCATGACTTTTAGCTCAGGCTTGTTACTAGCTCACTCTTACACTAAAATTAAACCATATTTCTCTTTATGCTTTGACATGTGGCTCATGGCTTGTTAACCTCACTTTTAGATGTCCTGCTTGCTAGGTAGCTGTCTCTATCCTGTCTCTTCCATTGTACTCCTAGTCTGGTTTTCTTGCCTATACTTTTCTGCCTGACTACTGGCCAATCAGCATTTTATTAAAGCAGTTGAAGTGACAGATACAATGTACAATGTACAAGCATTATCTCCCAGCATTATTCTCCCTTTTTGTCTAATTAAAAGGGAAATTTTAACTTTGATATAGTAAAACCATATACAACGAAACAAGTAAGAATTACAATAACAATGTCCTATCCATTTGCATTTGACAAAATTGGAGAAAATACTATTAGGAATATTTTTTATTGTATATTAATGGATGTAATTTAACTTTGGTTTTTGTCCCATAATGTTGTGTTTTCTTTGTCCTAACTTCTTTGCTATAGATGGACAGCCAGATATATCTAGACCTTTTGGATCTCAGCCTTGGCATAGCTGTCACAAACTCATATACGTCAGACCAAATCCTAAAACTGGGGTTCCTATAGGCCACTGGCCTGTTCCAGAGTCTTTTTGGCCAGATCAGAATTCTCCAACACTAGTAAGTACCAGAGAGATCATGATTAGTTGATGATAACTATTTAGATGGTGATAACCCTAGATGACTTTTGTTTTATGTAGCTCCTTGTTTTTAAGAGAAGGCCCTCCTATGCCGCTTAGGCTTTCTTGAGTTAGTTATATAGCATAGACTGGTTTGAAGCATAATGTGATTTTAAGATTTTGTTATTTAAAGGTGTGGTTTATTTACAGATATCTAAAGTGCTATGAACTATTATTTGCTTTTGCATATCATGTTATGAAGCATCAGAAAAAGGTATCTTGTTTCCTTTGGAATTTACTATTATTTTACCTTTTTGTTATTGATATTTGAATACTGAATTGTAAATGTAGTAAGATATTTTTTCTTAAACTTTATTTATTTATTTATTTATTTGCCTTGGTGTTTGCCTGGAACTGGAACTACAGACAGTTGTTAGCTGCCATGTGGGTACTGGGAATCAAACCCTGGTCCTCTGGAAGAGCAGACGGTGCTCTTAACTGCTGAGCCATCTCTCCAGCCCCGATGTTTTTTTTTTTTTTTGGGAGACAGAATTTCTTTGTGTGACCTTGGTTGTTTTAGAACTTGCTCTATAGACCAGGCTGGTCTCAAACTCACAGAGATCAGCCTGCCTCTGCCTCCTGAGTGCTGAGATTAAAAGCACAAGCTTGTGTGTGCATACATGTGTGCCACCACCACCCATCTCAGATCACCTTTTCAATGAGATAGTAGTGTACAGTGCAAAACAGAAGCAGTAGGACCAGTAAGGGACCATAATCCCTTGACCTTTATTTGGATTTTAATTGTAATGTAGCATGAGGATTTTATCTTTGGGGTGCAATTCAAATTTACATAAAGGCTTAGAATACTTGTGATAGTTCACCTGCAGTCTTTAAGGTCATAGTCTTAAAAATTCATGGCTTCTTGTACACTTTTAGTTGTGTTCAGTGTTGCAGCTTGGAAGTTCAGCTTGTAAGGATTTTTCTAGTTTTGCTTACATGAATTGTTTTAAGACTATTGATGGTTGTTGAGTGATGATGGCACATTATGGTATTAAGTATAATACATTAAGTATTATGGTAGAATAAATTAAAAAATCAATGCATATTATAATTAATAATTATAAATTTTATATAATTTATAGGATAAATTTAAAATCATAATTAAAATTCACAAAATTTTATCTTTTGTTTAATCTTGTTTAATCTATTATATTTTCAGATTAGTTCTTTTCTTAGTGTCTAAGGTATTACATTTACTCATTGATATTACTCCTAGAAGATATATTTCAGAGATTTTTAGCAAGTAACTATTCCTATGAATTAAAATGAGCCACTTACACTTTTTTGGTTTTTTACTTTGGGATATGAATCTCAAGTTTATATTTATTAATAAGGTCTTTCTTAGATAAACTGTTATGTAGTACATGAAAGTAAAAGTTTAGTAAGTTTTATTGAGTTGTCTTGTTCTTTTTCTCATTGATTGTATTTAATTTTTTAATTTATAAACGAGGTTTCTGGGTTTTTTTTTTTTACTATTTTTTTGGAACTTTAAAAAACTCCATATTTTTATGAAGTATGACTGCAAGTATCTAGTATTTCATGAGAAGTGAAAAAATGAAATTAAAAAAGAACAAGGTTCATTTAGAGGAGGGGAAGAGGTACCTGGTATACTGTTAAATAAACCAGACTACCCATGGCTTAAAATACAAGATTAGAGAATGTGAGCTTTTTCTAGTCTGGGTCAGAATACATTTGTAGTTGTTTTAAGGGGTCATCACTTCAGGAAAGTAAATTGGTTTTTATTTAGAGCAAATAAGGAGCTAAATTGGAAAGGCAGGTAGGTTGGTTACCTGGTGGGCTAATAATATGGTTCATTTAAAAGATGCTTTTTTTCTTCCTTCCTTCCTTCCTTCCTTCCTTCCTTCCTTCCTTCCTTTCTTTCTTTCTTTCTTTTTTTCCTTTCTTTTTTTTTTTTAACTTAAATGATGAAAGAGAATCATTAGAAATAATACTGGAAAGAGCTCTGTTGCACAAATCCTAATCAATCTTATAATAAAAACCTGGAACAAGCCACTAGAAAAACTTCTCAGCACTACTGAATCCTCAGGCCAAAGGGGGAAGATTCTGTCTCCAAAAATTCTCAAACTGAATGCCTCTTGAGTCCTTAGCCAAAAGAGAAGGGCAGGAAGGGAAGCTCAAGGGCTGAATTCCTGTCTCCTCCTGCCCTATATTTCTTTCTCTGCCTTGCCACATCATTTCCTGTCTTAACCTTTCCAGTGTTGGGATTAAAGGTGTGTGCCACCACTGCTTGTTCTGTTTCTCTTTTGGATTGGTCTCATATAGTCCAGGCTGGCCTTAAACTCACAGAGCGTTCCACAAATAAAAGCCTGATTAGTGCTTTGGTCTCTAAGGCATGACCTACAGACAGATTCCTGTAGTGCTAAGATTAAAGATGTATGTAACCCTGACCTCTATGGCTAACTTTATGGCTGGCTCTGTCCTCTGATCTTCATGCAAACTTTCTTAGAGGATACACAAAATATCACCACAGAGCTCTTTAATTTTTGTCAATTTAAGGCTATTAGTATGGAAATAATATTTCTACAAATTACAATTTTCAAATAAGTATTGTTATGGAAGTTAAAAATGATTCTTTATTAACTATGAGCCTCTGGATCATGGCTTTTGTCTTCCAAGATTGTTTTGGGAATTAAATGGAAATATATAAGAGAATGTTCTGTACCTAAATGTACAAGATTTTCCTCTTATAAAAGGAAAGGGGCATTTTTTTTTAAACTTTATTTATTTTATTTATTTGCCTTGGTATTTGCCTGGAACTGGAACTGCAGACAGTTGTTAGCTGCCATGTGGGTGCTGGGAATTGAACCCTGGTCCTCTGGAAGAGCAGACAGTGCTCTTAACCGCTGAGCCATCTCTCCAGCCCCCGGAAAGGGGCATTTTTAAGACTGGCCTGAAAGGTAGTAGATAAACTGTTAAAATATTTTAAACCCTCATTTAAAGTTAAAATATTTGGGTAAAATATTCCCTTCCCCCAAAATGTTTAAACAAAGTACAGCAAGGCAAGAATACATTTACCGTCTTGAACATTAGTGGTCTGTGGGCAGATTCTCAGTGGTATGTACTGAAGAGCACAGTTCACAGACTGCAGCGGAGGGGAGGGCAGAACTACTGGAAATGGGTTCTAACTGCTTAGTGTATGTTTTGAGTACATATTGGGAAGGGCTAGAAAAGTCTCCCAGAGTTTGGTTCTTGGCAGCTTACTTGTTCTCTAAAATTTAGTTTTAAAAGAGAAGATAGGGGCTGAAGAGATGGCTCAGAGGTTAAGGGCACCGTCTGCTCTTCCAGAGGACCCGGGTTTGATTCCCAGCACCCACATGGCAGCTCACAACTGTCTGTAGTTTCAGTTCCAGGCAAACACCAAGGCAAATAAATAAATAAAAAGTGTTTTTTAAAAAAAAAAAAAAAAAGAGAGAGAGAGAAGATAATTAGGTAGTTAGAGTGAAACATAGGGGCATAAAAGGTGATGACCTATTTGTACAAGTGCATGTGGGCAGCATGGCTAGAGTATGGAGTCTTCTGTAGGTCATGACTGAGGAATGCCTTAGAGACCAATGCTCTAAGAAGGCTTTTATTTGTGGAATTAAAGGAGCTTGGAGACCCGCCCCCCACACCTTTGGTGGTAGTGGTGGGGCAGTAATTGCTTCTTTTACTGCATAATTTTAGGTAGGGAACTACATAAAATGACAACAGGGTTATTGGATTGGGCTAATTAGCCAGGAAGACTAGTTAAAAAGCACTTATGATAGTCTAATGGGAGAAACTGAAGTGGTAAGAAAGATTAGTTGATAAAGTTGGATTTGATATTGTCAAGAAGAGGGTGGTGTAATTCCTTAGAATTACACTGTTACTTTATCTTGGTCTGATAGGTAAAATGGTGAAGTTATTTTAAGAAGACTTGTGGTTTGGAGAGAAATAAATTAGATATAATGTATCTGAAGGCTGTGTAAGAGTTTATGTCTACTAGACAACTGTAGACGTAAGAGAAATTGAGATAATTTTGATCCTTTAAGGTAGATTTGGGAGCTACCAGAGTATAGGTAGTTGTGAAGCCACCCGAGTCTATTCTGGCAATGAAATCTCAAATATAGCCCTTACATTTTTCCTAACTGGTAACATTTTTATGAAGGGGACTATATCTAAGAGATAAAGAAGTTAATATATCTTTTTTAAGTGTTGAGTTTTTTATGTCTCTAGGACAGGGATCTTCAAAATAAGATGTTGGGTGTCTTAGGAATAAATATACCAAAGGAATAACCCACCAGAGCAATCTATTGGAGGATGCAGAAAGAGAACTTATAAAATATATAAGATTTATGTCTTTTATTACATATACCTTTTATTATATATATCTATATATTAATAGTTTGTAGTGTCTGAATATTATATATTCAGAAATTAATCAAGAAATGTGATTAGTTTGGAAGTTATTACTCTATATAATAGTTAATTTCCACAAATGAAAATTTGTACATTTCTTCTTTCTTGGATATAAGAATAGTGAATATCTTAATTCTAAATTAATTGTATGCTTTTTCTAAATTTTGCATTTATGATAAATTTGATTTTATACAAATAGATTTTCATTTTACAGATTTTGATTTTTTTCTGGGGATATAACATAATTTAAACATTGATTTGTTTTTCCAGTTTAATGGTATTTCTTGTAAATCAAGCTTATCAAAGTTTAAAGAGAAAGCTACTTAAGATGTGTTGATTTCTGGTATTTTGTGTAAATAGTAATGAGATTTTCCCCTGTAGCCACCTCGAACATCTCATCCTGTAGTGAAGTTTTCCTGTACAGACTGTGAGCCAATGGTTATTGACAAACTGCCTTTTGACAAGTATGAGTTGGAACCTTCACCACTGACTCAGTTTATTCTAGAAAGGAAATCTCCTCAAACATGTTGGCAGGTAAGCTGAGAAAATACAATGAACAGAAAGTTTAGACGAGGTCTTCCTTCCTTCCTCCCTTCCTCCCTCCCTCCCTCCCTCCTCCCTTCCTTCCTTCCTTCCTTCCTTCGATATTTTTTATAAAGCTAAACTGGGAGACTAGAGAGGTGGCCCAGTCAGTAATATATTTGCTGTAACAGCACAAAGATCTGGTAACTTAGATTTTGGATGCACAGAAAAAGCCAGGCATAACAGTCTGTCTTTGAATTGGGGTAGAGGCATGGGATTCATTGGCTGGATAGTGGTGAGCTCTAGATTCAGTAGGAGACCATATCTCAAAGAAAAACAGAACAATTGAGGTGGGGATACAGGGTCAACCTTTGGCTTCACATGTGCCTGCACATACATGTGTGTACCTATACACACAGGCCAAACTGAGTCAGTTTCTGATTTTCATAGCATTCACTGCAAGTTTGAGTATGGACTTTAACCTTTCTTTTTAAACAGGTGTATGTGAGCAATAGTGCAAAGTATAATGAACTTGGTCATCCCTTTGGTTACTTGAAAGCTAGTACAGCACTCAACTGTGTCAACTTATTCGTGATGCCTTACAATTACCCAGTCCTCCTTCCTCTCTTAGGTAAGTCCTCCTTGTCTCATGCTCTCTCTTATATAGTGCACTAAGGAATAGCCAGCCCTCTCTTCTTAGTGCTGGAAATTAATGAGAATGCTAAACAAACTAAAGGGCATTTTAATTATAACCTGTTTGTGACAAATTAAAAATGTAAAATCCTTATATTTACAGAGGTACTACTATATCTAAAAGTTTTAAAATTAAATATTCTAACTTTTCTCAAGTAGTATTTTTTACAAATGATACTTTCTGGTGTAGGCTATCTGTTTAATTCACAAAGCATGTTATATTCATTAAAATCTGAGTACATGGTTTAAGAAGTATCTACCTTTTCACTTGGAAAACATTGTATGTGAGTATGTGCATATGGAAGTGATAGATGGTCCTTGAGCATTATTGACCAAGGAGATGCCCACTCAGTACTTGTTGGGTTGTTTATATTTATTTTTGTGTGAAAATGTGATATGTGTGCTTGTATGCCATGGTGCATGTTTAGCATCAGGACCACTTGTTAGAGGTGGTTCTCTTCTTTTATGGAACTCAGGTCGTTAGGCTTTGCAGGCACCTTAGCCCTCTGTGCCATCTTTTCAGCCCAGAAAATATGTTTAAAATGAAGGAATTTGTGCTGACATGAGAAAGCCCAGTGTTTGTTTTCAGCTTTAATCTGGCTATCAGTACTGAGAAACATTTCTTCCTTCCTCAAAACATCAAATTTATAAGTCGTAATGAAGATATCAGTAGATATTTTTTATAGGAACTATTATTTATGATTTTTCTAACAGGATGCAAGATTTTTTTCTTGTGTATTTTCTGATACTACATTATTAATGTGTATTTTTAGACCATAATTAACATTGTTGCATCTTTGAAATGGAATTACAGACAAAAAACATAGAGCTAGGTTTCCTGCTCTTAATTTGTTAAGACTTTCTGGTATTGCTGCTTCAGCAGTAACTAAGCAGTCTTGAGAGGAGCATTGATTAGTGACAGTGATGCTGTTCTGCTGTTCACTGTTTCCAGATGACTTGTTCAAAGTGCACAAAGCAAAGCCAACACTGAAGTGGAGACAGTCATTTGAAAGTTACTTGAAGACAATGCCTCCCTACTATCTTGGGGTAAGAATGACATTGTTAAAACAGACCTTGATGCTCATAGCATATTGTCCATATTGTAACCTTTTACTTATCACTATAAATGTCATGAAAATTGAATGTACAGATGACGTATTACTATCCTTCATCTGAAAGTGAGACTAAAATCAGAAGAGGGTGTATCACTAGTGTAGCTGATATGCTGAGCTGCAGTCCAGCTGCTTACCCTCAGGTAGCAGTCAGAGTGACCCCACAGTGTGTCTGCTCCTGTCTTCCACATTGCGTATCTCCTCTTCCCATAGTACTGAGCACTTCAGGACTTTATCTTACTGCCCTGGAATGGATTATTATGCTTCATATTTTGCTAATTCATATTCACTGTCTTAAATTGTTTTTCATGCTACTGATAAACATTTTACTAAAATACAAATAATGACTATATTATGTTCCTTTTAAGGAAAATAATGCAATTTGGAGTGAGAAGTTTTAAAAAGTCACTATATAGAACATTTTAAATCTGACATTAAAGCTATTTTCCCCCCCTCTTTTTTTTGTAGCCCTTGAAGAAAGCTGTTAGAATGATGGGTGCGCCTAATCTGATAGCAGACAGTATGGAGTATGGACTCAGTTACAGTGTCATTTCATACCTCAAAAAATTGAGTCAGCAGGTAATGTCAGAAAGTGGAAGGGAGCATTAAGAATTTGATTGATAGCTAGCTGGGCAGTGGTGGTGTATGCCTTTCATCTCAGCACTCAGGAGGATCTTTATGAGTTTGAGGCCAGCCTGGTCTACATAGTGAGTTCCAGGACACTTAGAACTGTTACATGGAGAAACTTGTCTTGAAAAACAAACAAAAGAACCTAAACCAAACAGACTAAGGAAAAGAATTTGATGTTGGTTTCTCCTGTGAGATCAGACACACACACACACACACACACTCACTCACTCACTCACTCACTCACTCACTCTACCAAGGCCATACAAGAGTTTATTTAGGAGAGTTGTCAGGTGAGTACAGGGACAGAGAAACAGAAGAGAGAGAAGGGAGACTAACACATGGGAAGCCCCTTTTAAGAGAACAGGTAGGCACAGATTTACATAACCATGCCTAGGGGCGTGCCCTACGTATGCAGTGCCATGTTGGGTTCACCATGTGGCATGCCAAGAATCCTTACAACTGATAGCTAAGATGGTTTAAATAACCTAGAAGCAAGTTCTTGGTAACTCTCTTCTTTATTGCTGTGGTGCTAGGCTCAACTTGAGTTTCTCACATGGTAAGCAAACACTTTGCCACTGAGCTAATACCCTTGGCCAGCACTTTCTTACTTTCATTCTGAGGCAAGTTAATCCACCAGACTAGAATTTGGCAGGCTTCCTGCTTCATTCTCTTGAATAGCTATGATTGCAAGCATACCACCACACCATAGCTAACAGATGTCAAGCAAGTTCTTGCTGTTTGTTTTTAAATTTTTAATAATTCTCATTTATGAATATGTTTTAATTTCTATATATGATTGTTGTGGTAGGATATTTTTTGAGAATTTATTTTAAAAAGATCTTTCATGTAAGATAAAAAATATCATTTTATTTTGGTTTGTGCTTTAAAACCTGTAATTTTTAGAACTGTTTCTTTGGAACTGTGTGTAAAACTATGAGATTTTATTATTCTACCTATAAGTTCTATGAATAGGTACTGTAAATATCAAGCAGTAGTAGACAGTTTACTTCCATCCAAATTGTGAATGTCTTTAAAAAAAATTCCTGGTACTTTAGACATCTCTCTGAAACTTGGAATCAAAACGTGGCAAAGTCTACATCAATGTTTGCCACGTCTATAGTGTGTAGTTATGTGTTAGTCACAATGTCTTCAAGCAATTTGTTATTTTTATTTCCATTGTCTCTTAATTGGGAATGTTTTCTTTTATGAAACATTTATACTTTTTGGTTTATGTGTGATGGGTATTAATAAATAAAATAACTTAAAGGAATGTTTGTCTTGCCTCAAAAGTGTAGAGTTGTACTTTTTTTTGGCTTGAGATAGGATTTTTCTGTATAGCCTATCTGACTTGGAGTTCACTCTGTAGAACAAGCTGTTCTGGAATTCAGAGATCTACCTGCTTCTGCCTCTCAAGTGCTGGATTAAAAGCCTTTGTCACCTCTATCTGGTTGAATTGTAATTATTTAAAATGATAAAGTATTGTACTTCAGGTGTTTAGTTTACCTAGTACTCAATGTAAACTATGATTACTTGAGACTATAATTTTTTAATGCAATTATTAATTTATGAAAGGGCATATTCACTAGTGTCTGATATATAAACTTAGATTGTATTGACACAATTCTTGTGTTTTGTTTGTTTTAATTTTAGGCCAAAATTGAATCTGATAGAGTCATCGGATCTGTGGGCAAAAAAGTAGTGCAGGAAACTGGAATTAAAGTTCGAAGCCGGTCACATGGTTTATCAATGGCACATAGGAAAGGTTTTCAACAAGTGCTGCAGGGAATTTCAGAGGATGTCCCCCATAGGCTACTAGACCTTAATATGAAGGAGTACACTGGCTTCCAGGTTGCTTTACTGAATAAGGTAACAGTCAGCTTAACACTGCTTTAGTTGTGTTGTAATTTTTGTAGTGCAAGTCACAGTTTATGTTATAACATTCAGTTTGTTCATGCTTCAAGAGGCCCTTTTCTATGGCTGTGATACTCAATTGTATTATCACTGAGTTTTGGAATTAAACAGAAATTGTATATGGTGGGAATGAATTAGTTGATTGAGTAGTAAGCTTACTTGTTTTATTGATGAAAACTAAGGCTTAAAGATTGCTTTAAAAATATAGATTTGATGTTAGAATTTGCTTACATTGAAGATCTCAAGATGCTTTATATTTGTTATTACAACTTCATTTCAGCAGCCTTTTTGTAGACAATAGCCAAGTTGATTCTAACATTTGTATGGAAATATAAAGGGTCTGGAATAGCTACACCAGTTTTGGAACATTAATAAAGTTGGGAGGATTGAACCCACATGATTTAAAACTGAAAAACGATAGTAATTGAGATGCTTGTGTGTGGTTAAATACACAAAGGAAAGGTAGAATGGAGTAGACTAGAAGTGGATTCTCACACACAGTTATATAACAGGGGTGCATGATAATTAAAATAGAGAAAAAAGCCTTTTAAACAGTGCAACAACAATGGATATTCAAATCACTAACTAGACCTTTGCCTCACATTATTTGAAGTAATCATGATCATAAATAGAAGAATTAAACCTTAAGCTTACAGAAGAAAAAAGGTCTTTATTATTTTTTATGCTAGTGAAGATTTTTGTAATACAACATTAAAAACAAAATCAAAAAACTAAAACCCCACAAACCCAAACCATTGGTTTTGGTTGAACTTTTAAAAATTATCTTGCTCTTCATTGAATAGTAGAGTGAATGCCTAGATCTGAGAGTCCCTATTTTCGCCCTCACTACTGTGTACATTAAAGAAAGAAGACAAAAAGAAAACCAAAATGGGCAAGGACAAGTCAGAGAGAAACACACAAGATATGATAAAAGGACTGGTACCGAAATAGTTGACATCAGCTCACTAACAGAAAAAATGAATATCTCAGTAAAAATAACCAAAACAACACAAACTGAAAAAACACTTTATCAGACATCTAGAAATACAGCATGTAGAAAGGTAAATAGCCTTGTTAGCCATCAGAGGAATGTAAATTAAAACATAATGTGATAGTCAAATTCATAGAGTTAATGAAGTATCTAGTATTGGTTCAGAAGAATTGGAACTCTCATAAGTGAGTTAAGGAAAGGCTAAAGAGAGATAGTTCAGTAGTTAAGAGCCATTGCTGCCATCCCAGAAGGCCTGAGTTTGATTCTCAGCACCCATGTTATAGGTCACAACCATCTGTAACTCTAGTACCAGGGATCTTGAGGCACTACACTGTTCATGTATGGTATACCATGCAGACAAAACACTTGCACATAAAAATGAACTAATTAAAACTAAACAAACAAATGACGAAAAGACCACAGCTTGTGGTTTCTTAAGAGACAACATATTTGTGTGCTGTTAGTAATTCTTATTTGTAACTTTTAAGACAAATGAAAATATATATCTATATAAAATGTGTGCCAAATTTTCGTAGCCATGTTATGTATCATAGCCAAAAAAATCCATATTTTTTAAAGTTGTATTTCTATAAAATGAAATACATTGTGAAATAAACAGCAAAACAAACTAGTGAAACTTTTTAAAAGAAGCCAGGTATCAAAACTTAGGTATTGAAAGATTCCACATACTGGATGGAATGAATATAGTAAGCAGAAAGCTACTCACAGGTAGTTCCAGGGGATAGAAATAGGAATTGATAATAGACAGGGCTAGGGAACTTTCTGGACCATGAAAGTGCTCTAAAGCTAGGTTGTGATGATGTCACACAACTATAAACTTACACACTTACTCATCAGGTTACATATTTTGATGGCAAAGTGATTTTTAAGAACTTTTCTGTTGTTTAAGGGGTTTTATTAAGTGATTTGCTTCTCTTATTCAGAACATACAGTAGAGGAATTACTGGAGAAGTTAAAAGTGAATTTGAAATTATTTGTGTTGAGCTTACCATAAAATTTCTTATCATTTGGCCCTAAAACAGTGAGTGTTAAGATTGCATTGTGTCTGGGTTTTTTGTTTTGTTTTCTTTGTTTTTTTTTTAAAGCTACCTAGTTAACTTACATACTTTTTATTTCTGGTTCTAAGCTGCAGGCTAGGAGATTTTAGACTGACCCTTTTGATTGCTGTTTAGAAATATTTTATCCTTGAATGTGTTTATGTAGGATTTGAAGCCTCAGACCTTTAGAAATGCTTATGATATACCAAGACGGAATCTTTTGGATCATTTAACAAGAATGAGATCTAATCTTTTAAAGAGCACCCGAAAATTTCTTAAAGGCCAGGATGAAGGTATGATTTTAAATATTTCTGTTTGTAAGATAACTTTTCTTTATAATTTGTAAGGGAATGCTAACAAATTTTATATGCTTAGAGTCTCATTAATTCAGACTCTAAAGTTAAGTGACATTAATGTTAAGTGACATTAAAGGAGAGAATTATTCACACAGACATATATACACATACTTACAAAGAGATGATTTATGCCTTATTTTTTATCTTCTTTTTATCACTGTTAACGACAGATTCTTTTAACAGTTTATTTTTACCCTTCAGACACATGGAAACATAGAGCTGTTTTCTTGCACTATTTTAGTATCTGATAGTTTGACTCTAGGTATCCATTGCATGGCATATTCTGTTACTTCTTGATGTATGTATGGTATCTACTGCAATTCACATCAGATGATCATTAACCTTTGCTGTGATTTGGGCATTCTCACTACAGGTTTATAGTCATATGATAATTTCACTCTGTTTTCTACGAATTCTACTATATTTTTGCCTAACAAGATAAAATTAGTACTTTAAATTTTACTTTTAGAGAATTAAAGGCTGTTGTATTTTTAATTTCCCCAAACTAACTTCCACTATGTAGTAACACAGGATAAATGATAGTGAGGGTAACTTTTGTTGTTGATATATTCTCTCTGAAAAGATCAAGTGCACAGTGTACCTATAGCACAAATGGGAAATTACCAGGAATACCTCAAGCAAGTACCTTCTCCACTGAGAGAACTTGATCCTGATCAGCCTAGAAGGTTGCATACATTTGGCAATCCCTTTAAACTGGATAAAAAGGTAACTCTGAAATGTTTTATGATAAAACTTGTTTGTGGTAGCTGTTGTCAATTTAGCTAGTTATTTTTGGGTATGGTATCTTATGAAATGTCAGTATTAAAGAATCTCAATAAGATTCTTATCTTATCTCAATAAGTTGTGCCACCTAAAATGCTGTATAGAAGGACTGGCAAGATGGCTCAGTAGGCTAAGGACTTGTCATGCAAGCTTGAAGAACTGAGTTCACATTCTCGAAACCCATATGAAAGCCAGACACTATAACACTTATTTGTAACCCTGCACCTCTGGCAGGTTGGGAGTTAGAGACAGGTACCCCAAGAAGCTAATAGACCAGATAGCCTAGCACATACACAGTGGCTAACAAGAAACCATGCCTTAAACAGACAGAAGGTAAAAACAAACTTGAGATTGTAACTCTTAAGTTTCATACCCATGCTGACATGAATGCATGTGCCCCACACAAATGGCATGGACATTCAAGAAAAGAGGTATTTTCTTTTGTCTTTAGATTAAAAAAGTAGATAGATACCAGAGGCTGCAGGGAGAAGGGTGAAGAAGGGGAAGATAATGTTAAGTCTTAGCTTGAGGACTGAGGTTTAGTGATCTATTGACAGCATTTTAATCCTAATAGTAATAATGTGTTATATGTTTTAAAATTGTTAAAAGAACATATTTTTAACTCTTTTACCCCATCATACTTGAGTTAGTAAAATAATGGCTGTGTTAATTACCTTGTTTATTTTTTGCTTGTTTGTGTGAGCCTGTGAGTTATTCTTCACATGTGTGCTGGAGTTTTTGGAGGCTAGAAGAGGGTGCTGGATTACCTGGAATTAGATTTATAGTTGTTTATGAACTGTTACATGGGTGTTGGAACCAAAATCTATTTAAGAGCAGTAAGTGCTCTTAGCTTTTGATCCCACAATTAAATCCTCATTGTGTGTGATTTTGTGTGTGTGTGTGTGTGTGTGTGTGTGTGTGTGTGTGTGTGCATGCTCATGTCATGGTACATGTGGAAGGCAGAGGACGAATTTTTGTGGAGTTGGTTCTCTGGTTCTTCTGTTTTTCTTTGTGTTCTGGGCTCTGAACTCATGTCCCCAGGATTGTAAAGCAAAGCACCTTTGCCTGTTATTGTACTTTGCCAGCCCCTTATTAAACCTTTCTACACTATATGCATAAGTCAAACTATCACATTATATGCTATAAATGTGTAGTTATTTATTATTTAAAATAAGTGGTGACATTTTAAAAATTATGTATTAATCCAAGAATATTTTAATGTTAACAGGGTATGATGATAGATGAAGCAGATGAATTTGTGGCTGGACCTCAAAATAAACACAAACGGCCTGGAGAGCCTAGCATGCAAGGGATCCCAAAGAGGCGCCGGTGTGCTTCTCCACTCTTGAGAGGCCGACGGCAGAGCCCTGCTGTGAACAGTCACATTGGAGGGAAAGGACCACCCGCACCCATGACTCAAGCACAGCCAGGTCTTAGTAAACCCCTTCCTCTGCATAAAGGTAGCACTTCGGGGCTTTCAAATACTACTTGCTATTTTGGGGTTCCTAAGGGAAGAGATTTTTGTAATAGAAACAGAAAAAGATTTTCAGCAGAGTCCAGTGAGTATTGTTTACTGTGAATTGCTATTTAGTAGCTTTTGAATGAACACTATATATTCATGCTTTCTTGTCCTTCTCTACAATGGCATTGGTAAATGTCATGCATTTCACAAATGGTTTTGGAAGGAGTAGTGTCACTATTAGTGAAAGTATGCTTTTCAGTTAGTAAAACCCAACAACTAACTAGTTAATGTATATTCCATCATGCTACAGACGGGAGTAACTCAGTAGTGATCTCTGCTCTCACAGTAGCCAAGGAAAGTCAAATTCAATGAATGGCAAGTGTGATAAATGGTAGAGTATACTGTAGAAGCATTTGACATGAAGAATTAATTTTCTGAGAACATTGTTTGTAAATGAGTGTAAATTAAAGCTTTACCTGTGCTGAAGAGAGTATGTATAGAAATACATAAAGAGAAAGGTATGAAGACCCAAAGAAATCACATTAGAGCATTGGCATTGGGTGTATTTAGTAAGAAGAGGACGGGAAGATAGTCAGAACCCAGATTGGAGGCTGCAGCCTAGTGTAAAGGTTCTCTATTTCATTCAAGGACGATGAGGAACCATTGAGAGGTTCGAAAGAGGTACTATCCTGGTTAATTGGGATTTTATAATTATATTTGAATATAATGTTGAATATCTTCAGGGAAAATATATATGGAAATATAGAAAACTTAGTAAATCAGTGTCTGTATTTTATATATAGCGACCCCACTGGCTTATATAAATAACATTGTAAATGGAGAGAAACCCAATATTATGTACCATTTGATGGAATTCTACAATACTCTCTATTAAATACCCTTGACCCTTCTCTCCTATCCTCTATTGAGTGTCAGAGTGATCATGCCTCTAGAGTCAATAATTCCAGAGGAAATAAGAGAGATAGAAAAATATGTTAAATAACAAAAGAGGGGCAGAGTCAGAAAATTAAAGTCATGGGGAATTTTATAGGACAGAAAGAGTCTGTTGTGTTGTTTTGTTGTTTAAGTGAAGAGAGGTACAGAAGATTTGTAGAGCCCAAGGTAGCAGGAGACCAACCAGTTACAATTCAGGGGCTTCATTTGGACTCAGAATCAAGTAAGATCAGACATTTTTCTAAATGTATAAAATAACTTAAGGACACAGGTACTAACAGGATAGTTGATGTTATAATGTAACTATTGTGCATCTACATGGGCTAGTTAATAAAACAGATGATTATAACTTGTCAGTATGTGTCTTGAGAAACAATAGGCAAGTTGAGAAAAGCAATGAGGATGAGTTTCTTTAATGGTGTGTTGGCAATTTCAAATGCTTTAGAAACAGACCAAGAAAATTAGAAGCATCTTTTGATTTCTGGTTATTTTACCAATAATACCTTTTCTGTGAAGTAAAAGACAGAAAGTTTTATTAAAAAAGGATGAAAGGAAAGTGAGGAGAAGAGGAAAATAGAGACAATGAGTATAAGAAACTACTTTTGAGTTTGACTCTAAGGGCAGAGAGGCTGGTGAGTGGTTCAGAAAAGTTCATGGAGATGAAAATGATGGTTTTGCTTGAGAGTGTTTAAATCCTGGCCTGATGGATAACTTATCTTTGAGAGAGACCATAATCTCCATCAAGAAGGCAAGAGGAAATGCCCTGGAGTGTTGTTGAAAGAATATTGCTTTTGTTGAACAAAAGGGTGTGGGTGTAAATTAATTAGGAACAAGGGTGTAGAAGAGATCTCAGAGCTTTGCTTTTCTCCTGTAAGTAGGAAGTAGGTAGACTACTGAGGTAGGGGAGATTAGGGGAGAGTGAAGGGTGACAACTGTGGGAGGAGGAGAGATGATGTGGTCAGTTGGCTAAGCAGTGCTTAAAATTCAGACCAAAGGGATCATTGGGACCACCCCTGCAGACCTGGCTTCCATTCCTTCTGCAGTTGCCATCACGACAATTAAAGATCTGAAGCTAGCAGACAGGGCAAACCAGCCATTAAGTCTGGTGTTTTATTTCACCATTTACTATACCATAATGCAGGGTGTTAGAACCAGATCATTGGGACATTGGTAAGAAGTAACCTAGCATGGGAATAAGCTTCATAAAGAAAAGTGAGTAGAGAGCAGAAGTCTGATTAGAAGGAAGTAGAGGAATTGCTGGAGAAGTTAAGGTGTATTGAGGACAAGGACCTGGAGTACTGTGAGGATGCATCTCCATCTTTTCTCTGTGTTAGATGGGAAAGGTAGAAGTGGGACTGACAGTTTTTTGAGGTCAGCTTTTTGATGGATTATGCTCTGCATAGATATTGATACTACAGAACTTAGCTAATGGAGCATGAGTGAGGTTTTTCTGGGATCCTTGTTAAACTACTCATTATCATGCACATCAAGGCTGGGGCACAAAGGAAACATTTGGGAGGTTCTGCTGAGGCTAATGCCACTTTGAGTTTAAGAACCTCCTAGAATTAGAATGTCAGGGAGCCTTGAGAATGTTTAGTGAATGAGGATCCAGAGCATGTGCACTGGACTCAATATGAAGATGATAATGAAGGGTTAGCTAAGTGACAGTATTGCTCAAAAGTGCAAGAGTTTTAAAAAGAAATAGAAAATTTGAAATTACATTAGGAGGTAAAAGAGTCAGTAACTCTATGTCCCACTTTTACATTCATGAAAAAGCAATTTCTACTCCAGGTTTGAAAAGGAAAACAGCGTTACTGTTTTTTAAATAGGATAGCTGGTTTTTCATTAAAGCAGGAATGACTTGTGGTTTTTAGCCAGTGGGCTGAGAAGCAGTTGTGGAGGACTAATTAATAAAGAAGTTTTTGGGAGCTGTGGGATAGAATTTAGAAAGGAATGAGGAGGAGAAGATGGAAGGAGAGCAGTGGATCTCAAGGCAGCATGTAGAAACCAGGCCTTTACACTGAGATAAGAACAGATGAGTTCAGCTGGTGCTCTGCAGGCTGGTGAGCAATTCAAACTTTAGGAGTCAGGTCTAAAACTTATATTTATTGGCAAGCCATTAAACCTTTGGGTCTACTGGTCTAATGAGTTGAAGTGGGCACCAAAGTATTGCATGGCTGGGGACTAAAAAACTAGCTAGCAAGTCATGCTGTGAAGCATACCTTATTTGGTGTTCTATGCAGTGCTGAGCAGTAAGCACCATTTAATGTTTACTTTTCTCTCTAAAGAATAACAGATTTATAAAACAAAAGTAGGGTTAAGATGAAGTGAATAAGACTCTAAAGGTGACAATGACAATTTTAGTGATGTATTTTCCTCACTGTACAAGTATTGTAAACTTGTTCAATAAAATTGCTGAAATAAGGTAGAAAATCAAAAGCTAAGATAGGCTTTGTTTTAAATTTCTTTTTAAGGTAGAATTGTGGTTTCTGTAAGTTAGAATGCTTCATATTGATACACTGTATCTTTGGCAAAACCCAAGAGCCATATCATTGTTGGTATGTCTTCGTCTAAGAAATGAATTATTTGTGGAAATTATGCAACTTGGACATTTTACTCTGTATTTTAATACGAGCTCTCACTTTTGGCTCCATTTCTTTGGTTTCATTTCAGAAGCTACTAATGATTCAACAGTAGATGATGTGGTTGAAAATCATGTTGCGGACCAGCTTTCATCAGACATGACACCAAATGCTATGGATACTGAATTTTTAACATCTCCAGCCAATCTTCTGGAACCATCAAGCAATCATACAGAAGCCCTTGGTCATGAACATTTAGGGAATAATGACCTCACTGTTGGTGGATTTTTAGAAAATCATGATGAGCCAAGAAATAAAGAACAAAGTGCTGAAGAGAATATACCAGCATCTTCGCTCAGCAAAGGAAAGAAATCGGTGCATTGCAGAAGCCATGAAGAAGTCAACACTGAACTAAAAGCACAAATAATGAAAGAGATCCGAAAGCCAGGAAGAAGTATGTAGAATTAGAGACAATATTTGTTGGTTTCTTTATGTTCAAATAAGGAAAAACAAGTCAAATTCACTAAAGCATACATCTGATGCTAGATCAGTCTTGAAATACTATCTGAAGTCTTAAGAGTTAAGTTCTTAGTCAGCTGGAAAACACTGAATAATCTTGGTGCCCATGGTACTCCAGTGTGGTAGACAGCAGGGAATCTATATCTAAAGACTAGAGATGCAGGACATGCATCTGCCATGACAGGGGCCCAGAGTCTTGATTGTTATTCCAGCTGGGTTGAAATTTTAGTAGAACAGCTAACCCAAACAGAGTAAATGCTACTAAATGACCGAGTATTGAGCTGACAATATACCTAACAAGTAGGGTACCTCTCTAGCCCACTTCAGTTCTCAGCCCTGTCCCCTGCAAGCCCCTTCAAAATCAGTGTGTTTGTAAAGTTTCTCTCTGCTGCCTATTTCCCATGTATGAATTATTATAGCTACCTGGATGTGCTTTAGCACCAAACCAAAGTCATTAAGACTCTCACATGAATGCAAGAGAATTCTGGATACAAGAACTTGAGTAGGATTGGCATTCATTCAGGGTATAACAGGCCATCACTACTGTGATGGTGCAATGAAATTCAGTGGAAGGGTGTTCAAAAACCTGTGAGGCAGTACCTTTAACCTTTGGGGTTTCCTCCTTCCATTGTGTTAGTTTTAGAAGTTAAATGATAAAGATGGTTTCTGTAAAGGCTGTTTACCTGATTCTCTGAGTGACTGCAGAGGTCTTTAATCCTTCTCTAAGCTGTGTTGCTGGGAAATTCGGCCAAAAAAAAAAAAAGGTTTTTGGAAAGTTGTTTTATTTTCGGTGATACATATTTTCATGCACATATCTAACAAATAGGGCACCTGTGTCTTTGTTAACAGTGGTAACATTTTTGTGCGGAATATTCTTGTCTGAGTATATCTCAATGCAAAGAAGCTGCAAAAGAAACATTGTGAGAACACAAAGCCAGTTAATTGTTTTTCCTTCTCTTGTTTTAAGAATATGAAAGAATCTTCACTTTACTGAAGCATGTGCAAGGCAGTTTACAAACAAGGCTAATATTTTTACAGAATGTCATTAAGGAAGCATCCAGGTAAAGAAGTTTGTTTGTTACTAAATACTAATGAGTGATTTTCAATCTGCATATGTGATTTTTGAATGGCATTTGTTTCATTGGGTTTATGCATGCATTTGATTCATTGAAATGTGTGGGATCCTTTTTTATCCACCTTTCCCCCCTTTGAGCTAATTCAAAGTTGTTCATTGAAATAGACACACAAATCCTTGAGGAATTTTGAGCCTTATAAATTACTGCATTATTTTAAAATTCTTTGTTGCTTTTTGGTAGTGTAAATCTTTATTTTTTTTCCCCTTTCTATGTTAATAATTATTTTGAGTGATTAGAAATAACATTGGAAGGCAAGGTTATTAGGAAGGTTGAGAACAACTACTTTTTTAGAGAGGGTTTTTTGTTTTGAGTGGCTTTGGCATGGGCTACTTGAATAATCAAAATAAAGCTATACATTTTCATATATGTTAAAATATTTTAAATTATTCTATTTTTAATGAAAACTATTCTATCTTTTGTTCAGTTCCATGTGTGCCTTGAATTTTAGTGTAGATGAGTTTTGAGATAGTATTTTGCTGCATAGCCCAGGCTAGCCTTAAACTTAGTTTCATTCAGCCTTAGTTTTCCAAATGCTGGTATTATAGGTATGTGCCTCCATACTGATGCGCTCTGGATCTTGTGTTCCTTATACCTGCCTTCCTTCCACTTTCATTGTAGAAGTTGGTGCCTATATGTAAGAAGTAGGAATAGAACCCAGTATTTTGAAATATTCTAAAATCCATCAGTGATAGTAAGGATTTTGTGTATATAATTTTAGCCTACTAATATTTGTTACTGAAGAACATTTTGTGCTATATACCTGTGTTGTAGATACCTTATTACACTTGATGTCCTATTCCTCAGACTGTAGCAGAGCACTGTGACTTTAAAATGCTACTATCAGTTTTCCATTTCTATTTTGTAAGCACTTGTGTTTCTTCCTTGTTTCTATTCTTTTCACCACTTAGTTTTCAAAAAGAAAGGACTAAATATGGCTATTACAGTAACTACTTTGGGATCCAGCTTTTACTATAATATTTAGAATCCTTGTGTGTATTAATATTTTTCTCCCTTTTTTTGGTGGTAAAATGAATGACCACTCTTCCATTGTTCCTTGGACTAGATTTGTTCTTTTAAGGAAAAACTATAATTCTGTTGTGTTATAAAGAACAATTTACAGATCTTTGATATTTTGTGTATTTGGTACACATATGGAGGTTAGAGCAACTTTTAGAGGAGCTGAGATGGAACACTCAAGTCATTGGAGTTCAGAGTTGGCTGTAGGCTCATTATCTTCTGAACTATCTTGATAGTCCCCAACAGATTTTTAAAAATATATTTTGTATTTTTTTGAGATTATTATATCAGACAGTCTTTTTCCTATTTTCTTTTCTCCCTCCAAACTGTCTCATATAACCCCCTTGCTTTCTTTCAAATCTATGTCCTCTTCTATCATTAACACACACATACATATATATATTATTAAATATATAAATATAACCTGTTTGGTCTGTATGTTAATTATATGTATATTTTAAGCGCTGTCCATTTGTTATTACATAACCAATTGGTGCGCTCTTCCTAGAGGAAGACTTTCTCCTGCTCTCACCATTCTTTAGTTGCCTGTAGTTTATCTTTGTTCAGCTCATATTTAGGCAGTTTACAAGAGATCTTATGTTGGTTTTTATTTTTATTCTACTTTAAAATAATCTTTTCCAAAGCCAGATTTTCTTTTTGAAACACCTAGTTTATGTATGCTGTTCATTAAGAGGTAATTGAGAATGCTCTTATTTTTCTTACACAGGTTTAAAAAACGAATGCTAATAGAACAACTGGAGAACTTCCTGGATGAAATACATCGAAGAGCCAATCAAATCAACCATATTAATAGCAATTAAAAGAAAATAGAATGTGGCCACTTATTTTACCGTCTTCTCCAAATACAAAGTAAATACCAGACTGTATCTTGCATTCATTCTTTGACATGCATTGTTGACTATTTGAAATACTAAAAACAGTCTACAGATCCTTTTCATCATTTTACAGTGACCTTTTCATTTGGTTTATTTTTGTAATGTGAAAAGTATCATTTTTTTTTTTTTTTATTAACAAACTAAAACTATTCTTCAAATCCCCCGCTTGTCATTGGCTCTTGCGTGTCAGTTTCCCTCAGGTTATATTTTCTTAAACCAACCTTTAAAACTGTCAGCTCTGTCAAGGTTGAACTTTGCCAAAAAAAAAAAAAAAAGAAAAAAAGAAAAAAGAAGTTACTTTGTAATTTTTGGGGAAAAAAAGCACATACATTAAGAACTAGGTAATGTTTTGTATATACAGTTATTTTGGATATATTATTGTAAGTTGTACAAATGTATTTTGAAGAATATTTAAGAAAAGCACTTTTGTTATTCCATCAATAAATGCTCTATTTTACTCTTGTGTGGTTTAGGAAATAATCACATTTACAGGAACTACTTAAAAACATTCTAAGACAATGGAATTTTAAAGGCCTTGCTTTTTAGTGTTGAAAATACACAACTTAATATTTGTTAAACTATTGTGATTATGTTACATAACCCTCATTGTCTTTTTTACTAAGTGTTCTTAGTTTTTGTTGGCCATGCCAACATACTTCACTCTTACCTAGATAATAGGAATGGTTATGTCTGTGGCTGACAAACACATTTTAAAAAACAACTTTAAAAACTGATTACTTGAGGTATTACTGGTTTCTAGCACCTCCCTTCAACATTTCTCACAGGATTTGGATGACAAGTCTAACCATTAGTTAGCATGTGGTAGGTTTAGGGTATGTCGCATTCTGAAATGTCTAGTATGTAGTGATTTGGTCTGTGTCATGCTTACATGAATCTGTGCCATGATGATTCAGAACGGATCTCTTGGTTCTCACACTGAAGCTGTTATTTAGAAGATGACTACTCATTCATCTTTTCCTGACTGGGGAAAACAGGATGGGGATAATCTGGTACTTATATTCTCCATACTCACAGGCCTTCACACCCTTTTAATGGATGTGACTCTGTGTCCTGACTCATGCACACATTCATAGATCACTGCTGTGCCTTTTAGAGGTTTGGATGGATCCAGTAGAAAGGTTAGAATTTTTAGATTTGGAATAATTGAGGAGGGAGAAAGCTTCCAAAATTATTTTTTTAATTGAATTATTTTTAGATTAATAATACTTGGAAATCACCCTTAAAAAGAAATTGTAAATATTTAGGAAGGAAAGCATATGCTGAACATTCTTGAGATTTACTATTTTAGTCAAGAGGATTTGAAACTCTCCCAATACTGAAGACAAACCCTGTAAAGAAAAATAAGTATTTAATGTGACTTGTAGTATTTTCATATAACAATTCATTAAACATTTCTTACCTCTTCAAAGTACTTGGAAGTGATTGAAGATATAATTTAGAGATGGAATTATTGAAGTAATTGCCTGGAATCATGCTGCTAAATTCAGTAGGAGCTATATAAATTCTAGGTTGACTTTGTGGTTGTGAATATCATGGATTAACAATGAGGTCAAGGGAAACACTGGAGTCATTTAGATAGAAGTTATACTTAAGTTGGAGTACCTGGAGAGCTGTCCTTGGAAGGGTCCTCATGACACAGGCTGCTGGTGGAACAATGCTCAGATCTTCTGTCTTTACTACATTTTCCATAATGAACCCTCAAGGGAGTTGTAAAATAACAGATTCATCTGTCTCTGCTAACTCCTCCCCCCCACCCCAATCCATTATCTGTCTGGCATAATACTCTTTACAAGCTAATACTAGAACCTAGTCCCAAGTTTGCAGCCTATCTAAACTAAAGCTTAAGATCCCATTGTAAGTTTTTGCCTTTAAAAAAATGGTGGGCAGGTTATAAATTAAACTAGTGAAATTTCTACAGAATTCTTGTCTGCAAAGGTAAGGGTACTTTGTGAGGTATACCTGGGGGTCCGTGTTTGTAAGTCTTCTAGGTCATGGAATGATGCTATGCTGGGCAAGTGGTACTCTCTACAAGGTTAATATTGGGGCTTTTAGGTAATTTTTTAGTGGTTCTCCTATGTGTTTCATTTGTTGATTGATTGGTTAATTGATTATATCAATATAGGACTTGTAAGGTTTAACAGTGGAAGCTGAGGCTTTTTTTAAGGTTTTTTTTTTCTTCTTTAATTTTATGTTTTGCGTACATGTGTGTAAGTGCACTACATGCATGCCTGGTACCTGTGGAAGCTAGAAAAGAAGGTGTCATACTTTCTGGAGTTACAGGATGAGAATTTCTATGTGGGTGCCAGGAGCTGAGCCTTTGCAAGTGAAGAAAATGCTCTTAACACTGAGCTATCTTCCAGCCTCAGCTGAAACGTTATAATCCCTTCATTAGTGTCATCAGAAAGGTAATGTGATCAATTACCTTCTGGAAAGGAAAAGCTACAGGGACTAAGATTGGTTGGGAATTAGGGAACTAGTTTTTTTTATTAGATCTGTTTTTTCATTTTGACTACTTGTCAAATTTTTTACCAATGAAATTGTGATGTGTCTTTTTCTAATCCAACAACTTTATATGGTTTTTAACAGCTGAATTTCAAGAGACTGTTATTTGTCTTCTAATTGTCCCCTTTATTGAACATGAACTTTTGCAACGGCCCTTATGTTCAGGATTAGTCAGTCCTTCTTGGTTTGAGGGTTTAAAGCTTGTCTTTTGTTGGATATGCTCTCTGCTGCCTGCTCTGAGTGGTCAGTGCCATTTATGTCTGTTTGCAGCCACTGGAGTGGAGTGATCAAGGGAAATGCTAAGTGGACATTTGTCTGTTATGAATCCTTTTTTCCAGATGATCCCCAAGTAGATTATTTTCCAAAAAATGATTATCTACATCTTTTTTTGTCATGAAATGTTGCTTTGATTACCTAGCACAAGTATGGCAGTATACTAATGATTCTCAGATAAAATGATGTTGACAGTATTTTTTTTTTAACAATCTCTGTTAAACTATGCTAATTTTCATTCTAACTTTGGATTTTTTTTCTTTCCACAAATAAAAGTAACACCTGATGTTTAGTTAAAATAGATCCACCTTGGTTTGATTGTATTAACATTGTTCTTAATGTTTTAAGCACCACTGAGAATTGCCAACAACTCTTTACTGAGAATCTCTTTCTTCTGAGACCAGTAACAAGGGGGGAAAAACCTCAAAAGACTATTTTCAATATTGCTGAATTTTAGGGACATTTGCTTGTACTTCTGTTTAGCTGGCTAGGCTAACCTGTGCCTGCCGTCTTTACATTGAGATTGTTGTGTAGTGCGCAGAAAAGTACTATGACAAGTATTTGTTATTTTGAGAAGGCCAGCAAACAGGGTAGAAATTTGTGCACTGATTAAAATACTAAAGCCTCTGAGTGACTTGTATCTTGGCCTAAAGAAATCATCTTTTCTAAGATGATAGAACAGCAACAAGAAAGGAAAGATTTGATTGACTTGTGCTTTCATGACTTTTAGCCTCTAAAGCAGAAATTTACTCAACCAAAAAAAAAAAGCATTAGCTACAAATAAATAGAAAAGTAAAAGCCATGAAGGGAAAAGAGGTTTCTTTGAACTATGAAATAATTTTCCTTTCTCAGGTAAGACAGCAGCAGCTAGGGAAACACCATAGAAAGAGCTAGAAGAAATACTTACTTGAGATTATATTGAATAAGCAAAATTAACAGACAGATGAAGATAAATGTCTGAATCCAAATTTTAAAAGAGTCAATACCTGTGCTGTGTTCTCTCAGGAGAAAGATGAAAGGCCGATCTGCTTTAAAAGCAGGAGTTCGGGACCTCCTCAGCAGCAGGACAGCTGGGAAGAGAGTAGACCTGTCTGTCACATGCATAGGTACTAAGCTTGATTTGTCTTTAAGGAGTCAAAGCTCATACTGACATTTTTCTGTGTAGTTCTATGGAGTGCATATGGTGAAATTAAAGAGGAAAAATGCTGCTTACCCAATCCCGTGTCTCATTTTTAAAATAAATAGCTTCCCTCAAAGGTAAAAAATGTATGATTCTATTCCTTGTTGATGGGGCAGTGATACTTGGTTGAAATTGGTATCATTACTTTTCAAAAGATTTTGCCTTGTCTTTTTTTTTTTTTTTTTTTTTTTTTTTTTTTCTTAAATGGGATATCACACCTGGGCTGGGCTTAAGTGTTGTGGTTTACAACTGGAGTCAGCTGGGCAGACTCAACAGGGCTAGACCTGAGAGAGCCACTCCACAGTGCTGAGTGCCTGGACTTGTGGATGTACCTGTGGCTGCAGATGACTTGGTGCCCTCCTCTGAAAGCTCCATCTTGGCCTTGTGAATTGCTTCAGAAACATAAAATCCATCTTGGCCTAATTTGCAAATGACAGAAACATGAAGTGATTCATTTACATTTTCTGTACATGTCATTGTATGTGTTTGAAGACTCATAAATGAAACTTCAAGTACTCAGTGTTACAAGTGTACAGAGAGTGATTGTGTGGAAAACTGCCTATCTACAACTCTAAACTTCTTCCCCAGATTAGTAGAGATTGAACTCATAAAGTTAACTTCAAATATTAATATTAAAATCTTTCCTTTAGCCTATATTTCTAATACTTAGGTTAAGTCATTAGGTTTCCAGGAGTTTATGTTATAAAGTAGATACACATGAAATAAGTTCAACTGGCTTTTGAGATCATTTCCTCTTGATTATCTTCCTGGGTTGTAATTTTAAAGAAGACTCTGAAGATAAGTCACAAGATTGTATTATGAGGATAATCCAGTGTTAGAAGTGCCTGCTGCTCCACACTACATCTGTGGACCTGCCTGTGCTGCTTGGCTAGTTAGCTCACTTTAAGAGCTGGAACTTGCAGAGAAATGTGAGCTTATAGTTGTGTGTGTGCTGACAGTTTAAAAGACAAGCTTAGCAAATAGTAATGGAAGAACTTAGAAAGCTTGACAGAACAGTTCTCTAAAGATTAAATGGTACGTAGAAGAACTAAGAGTAAGCTGCCCAACTCTTTCGTTTGAGAGGAAGTGCTAATCTGGTATCACACACCCCATCAGAACTGAGAATGTCCAGGTTTCCAACCCAAAGCCCATTTCTACCCAACCTCCTCCATTAGAGAAATTGCCCTCTGTAAGCACACCATTAAAGGGAAAGACCTAGTTATTTACAGTCATTTTGATGTACCTTAGAAAGCTTTTCTTGTTAAGATTGTTCTGCACTGACCATGCACATGTGTAAGTAGATGGCCCCTGAAGGTTCTGTGAGATCAAAAAGAGCCTAGAATACAGATTACTGTGTATCATCATTGCAGTGAGATAATGGAATATCATGATATGTTATTCCCTCATATCTGTAGATATTCACTTAGTGCTAGTAGAGAATCAGATTGGTTTAATGGTGGTATTTTTCTGCTTGGCTTTGAGAGGAGAAACATGATTCTCTGTTAATGGTTAGCCCCTTCTAGCTCATTGAACAAAACAGTTCCAAAATTAAAACCTTTATTAAGAACGTCTTTGCTGGTTGAGGTTTTACTGTCTGTGACTTTGTTGCAATTATGCTGCAGGGATACTTTGATATGGTTAAATGAGTTCAACTTCACTCTGAACCACTTGATAGTTAGCCTACATCTTGGGTAAACTAGCCTGGGCTGTTTTCAGTGTCTTTGAAAAGGCACATAATTTGCTTAAGTAACTTTTTCTTCCCACCAGATTCTAAGGATGATCCAGTATTTGTTGATAGTTGAGACTACTCATAGCCAGTAAACCACCAACATCCTTTTTGAAGTTCTTTGGTGACATTTCTGTAGACTAGTCCAAGTTCTTCCTTTATCTTGGATTTTGACTGTAGTTTGCTCATTTTTGTCATGTGGCTATTGAAATGTTACACCATTAATGAAATAACCAGGAAAGGCTGAGGGGTTTTCCTGTTCCGAATTGTTGGCATCTGCTTAGTACCATTAAAGATCATAACCTATTTTCCCAAAATTTGCCCTCAAAATCATAGATACCATTTGTAAAAAAAAAAAGGGGGGGGGGCTCTTTAATTACTTAATGTGGGAGATGCAGGTTCATGGGTCTCCACATTGTTATGAGTAGGACACTTTCTTGAAGCTGCTGATTTGCTGATGTTTGCTGAGTGGCTCAGCAGGACTGCAGTACATAGCTTCCAACCCTGAAGCCTCCCTAACCCCCCCCCACCAGCCAACTATAAACATATAAACATATTACATGTTGTTGCACAGCAAATGCAAGAGATTCTTCTGCCCTCCTTCCCAGCATACTGCCCACTTCTTTTCCAAGGCCACTGTCTTTTAAGAATTACCCCTCCTTCAATTGTACTCTAGCAAGTAGAAATTATGACATTCACTTTACTACTGTGCCCAACTTTCATAATGCTTAGTACCTACATTTGTCAAAGAAATGGTTAGTATATATATTCAGGACTAAGCATGCTGTGTCTTTGGCAAGTATTAAATTCCCACCCCTTTGGTTGGTAGATGAAATCATTCTTTTGTACACTGTTGGTCACACATTTGTAAATTATTATCTGCATTTTGACCTCATCAGGACAGGGATGGAACATCTTTTGTTAAATTTTGTCTTTCTGATAGTAATTTCTTTTGGGAAGAGCTAGTTATCTTTTTCATCCTTTGACTTAGCTACTAAGAAATGAAGAGTAGGTGTGTAATGTACCATTGCAGCTATCCCAAGGATGTAGAAACCATTGGGGAGAAGCTTGGGTGGCTCAGCTAGCTATAGTTGGTTGTTTTCTCTGTCCCTCTCCTTACTCCTGTCTGTGCAGTGTGGACTGCACTTCCTATGGCGTGGGTTAATTCTTGCAAGCTAGACAGTTGGCTTATTCAAGTCATTGCATATAGTTTGAACTTCTTGAGCAGATTGGAAGTTGACTGCGTGTTTATGAAAGCAAAGACTGAAAGTTTCTAAAGAATTTTGAGTTTGTACACAAGGAACACCTGAACTGGAGCTCTGAGTTTATCAAAGCTTGCTGGTGGTCCATAAGGAAGGGGATTGTGCCTGCCTGTTCTTTTCATTGAGGAGACTGGAAAAATTCAGTAACTTTGTAATCTGCAGAGATGAGGGTGTCACTGTGGAGGGAGAGCTCTATCTGGGTTCAGGTGAGCTTTGAAAATATTGAGTTCTTAAAATGATGCCAACAAGGAACAGAGAAGTGCTCTTTAGCTGGGAAAGGAGAATTGTGATTCTGGCCTTGGAACCTAATAGAAAGGAGAAGCTTTTGGCTTCCTAAGTAATACAAGACGTGGTGAGTGACCCCTGTTGAAGAGAGGCTCTGGGTTTTGATCATTTCTTGTAAAATATGTAGGCAGGACTAAGAGGGCTCAGCACATAAAAAGTTCTTGCCTAACAGATCGGAGACCTTGGTTCAGTCCTTGGGAACCACATAAAAGTGGAAGGATAGAGCTAATTTCAGAGTTGTCCTCTTGACCTCCAAATGTGTGGTTCATGTACTCCCTCCACCCCAGCATGCACACACAATTCTAATTTCAAAAACCAAAACATTGTGCCATACAATTGAGGAGGTGAGTAGTAGCTCTCTATTTGTTTCAATGGTCTGGTCTATAATAGGCAGAAGCCCACTTGGGTACTGACATCAATGGTCTTGGGTTATGTTTGAAGAAGGGCATCAGAAGGCAGTACCTTAGTTGGCAAGCTATTAAGATTCTATCACCAATTCCATGTCTGTTGCAGTGACTCAGTTTCATTACCATAATAAGAAAACAGCCTTAGGTTTTTATTACTTGTTTTTTCAAGACAAGGTTTATTTGTGTGACAGTTATGTCCTGTAACTTGCTTTATAGACCAGGATGGCCTCAAACTCACAGAGTTCCACCTGCCTCTGCCTCCTGAGTGCTCAGATTAAAGATGTGTACTACCACAGCCTTGCAAATTATTTTTAATAAGTGAAAGCTGCCTAATTAATAAAAGCAGGTGTTAGATCATTTGTTGACTTCTATATTATTGGAACAAAACAGTGGAAAATTGTTAAGTCTTGTCAGTCAGAAGCATGCATATAAGCTTCATATTTAATACATGCTGAAATACTAAGTAAGCCAGATCTGTGAGCCTATAATTATGTTGGGTTTAAACAGATGTTTAAATAAATTGTATTAGATGTGAGCCATCTAACTGGTACTTATAGGCTTGGCAACAGGCTGGTGATGGCTCATTTGATAAAGTGCTTGCTGCACAAGCATGAGAACCCAAATTTGATTCCTTGGGCCCATGTTAAAAAGCCAAGAGACAGGATACATGTGTACAGTCCTGGCACTGCAGGAGCTGGGACGATTAAGAAAGGCAGTGAGGTACCATAGCTTGCTGCCCAGTGTAGTCTGATCCCAGGGAGAGATTTTCAAAAATAGTGGATCCCTTATCTTATAGGCCCTGAGTATTTTTGCTTGTAGTGGGACTGAAAGATGTAAGTGAAGACCACTACTGTTTAAGGACACAAGATTGACATTTGAGTATGTCTTTCTCAGATGCTGAGGGCGAAAGGCTGGGAATTATGAAGGAGCAACAGTAAAATGTATTAATGCAATGGCATGGAAGAGAGGGCCAAGAATAGCCTCAAGGCTGCTTTTCTTTTTTTCTTCTGGTACTGGGTACCAAACCCAGCACCCTAAAGTTTTTAAATTGTTTGGCTAAAAGTAATAAATTTTCCATAGGGATATCAGCAGAATTCTGAAGCCTTGAAAAGACAACATGATTCCCCATTATTGAAGATAGAATGTGTGTACCTTGGCTGTCCCTTTGGCCATTTTGTTATTTTCTTTCTTTTCCTGCAGGGTTAAAGCATGCCTGTTAAATTTTCAACTAAGCCAGCACTATTGACTTCTGTCTAATTGTATACCAAGTATTGTGGGTACTAGGAAATGACTTGTCTTTTCTCAGTACTGTTAGACAATAAAGAGGTGATTTTTTTTTTTGTGTGTGTGTGTGTGTGTGTGTGTGTAGTATGGTGTTTATGTTACAGATGGAACCCAGGACTTTATGCATACTCAGCAAGCACTTTACTATGAAGTCCTAACCCTAAGCTGGCAAATTTTTAGTACTCTAATTACTTTCTGCTATGCTTTGTAACTTGCAGTGTGTTTTATCTGGTCACACAAGTCAGGACTTGACCAAACCCCCACTATTTTTTTGTTTGTTTGTTTGTTTAAGAAGGAAGATTCTGAACAAAGTTTTAGTACCATATTCCAATGGTCTGGTGTTTAAAATAGTAACTTTCAAGTTCATCAAGTAAAGGCGGTGTCAAGATCAATGAGAATGTTACAGTGTTCTGTTCTTGCAGATAATCTGTAGAGCACATATAATCCTGGGCCTTTTGATTTGCCCAAAGTTGAGACAGTGGTTCCCTCAAGAAATTCTCCAAGTAGATACTACCATTTCCTTTCCTTTTGGTGTGCAATGTAAGCTCAGACCACAGGCTGGAACTCTGCTAAGATGGAGAGCATCTTAAGGCAAGGTCTTGAAAGTGTGGGAAATTTGAGGAATGGATAAAGGAAAGGTATACACTTAGCTCATCACAAAAAGGCAGGAGAAGTTAAAGGCAGCCCAGAAGGAGAAGGGTAGAAATGGACGACCATGATGCTGATATGACTGGAAAGGACATACTGGAGGACCTGGTGCTGCCTTTAGTCTTCATAAGAGTGGCAATGGCAGAGGAAGGAGCTCTACCTATGGCTACTTGCTCCACTGTGAAGGTGGCTTCCAATTCCATGCTTAATATCCCCAGTGAGCATCCCTTGCCCACCACATTAATCAAAGCAGTACTATCAGAAGAAGCACCAATTCTTACATAAAGCCAGCCACTTTGTTCTTTTATACAAAACTTTTTTTTTTTTTTTTTTTTTTTTTTTTTTTTTTTTTTTTTTTTTTTTTTTTTTTTTTTTTTTTTTTTTTTTTTTTTTTTTTTTTTACTGTCAAAAGCTCTATGGAAAACTTTTAACCAGAGTATAACAAAACTGTCTCAAACATAATGCCCCCCAAATTATTGGAAGAATTGAAAAATTATTACCTGAAATTCCTTTCAAGTTAGCTTTGAGTGGATCAAAAAGATCAGTGATACCCCATGATCTTAAAATGTTTTTTAAGTCAAACTGATTTTGAATCTGAAACCTGCAAAACAAAAGCAAACTATCAGTTACTATTTAGAATTTACTATTCTCTCATACGTATGAAGTATGAGGTTCTAACTGGAGTCTAATACACACTGGATTCCCACCCCACTGTATTGTTCATTGTTCCTTAGCTGAGACTAACCTGATCCCTTGGGCTTTTCCCTAGCTTTGTCTATACTGCTTATTTGTAATGGCCCTGTTTCCCTTGACGGCCTTTAGGTAACTGTCCATTTCTCAGCTGTTACTTTCCTACTCAGATTTTCTGACTTCTTCAAGATGGTACTAGAGTTAGGATCCAGGACCTCCTGCATACTCAACAGATACTCTAGTACTTGAGCTCCACCCCTAGCCTAGTCACTCCTGGTTCTTAAAGCCCAGTTTGCAAAGTTGTATTCTTAGGGTATATAGGACAGTCTATTTCCTATTGACTGAGAAAAGCTACCTCAACTCATTTTTATTAATATTTAGTGAGGGCTCACTCTGTGCTACACACTGATGAGAACTTCATAAAAATGAACTCATCATCTTCACATAATGCCTATTATTTCTTATGAAGTTAATGGAAAATTCAAGGCACAAAGTATTTAAGAAACATGCCCAAGAATGACCTAATGAGTATGTAGTGCACCTCAGCTCAAATCTGGGCTATGGGAGAGTAGAGCCCAGCCATAATCACTTGGACTTTGCTCCTCCCTTTTGGGTAGAATCTCAGACACAATAGTTGCAGAAAAGTATCTGTAGTACCTTGTATAGCTTTTTCTATTGTGTAACACATTTTCATTTTTTGCTGTGTGCAGTATGTGCCTTTGATGTGCAGCAGAGAAGGAACTCAGCCTTGAATTGGCCAGTAAGCCATTGAGAGCAGAAAGAGTTGGCACACCAGCGTTTCCCCAGGACAAAGCATTAATTTGCTGTTTAAGAAGCCTTCAAATAGATTGCTACCACTATTTGTCTTTGAAAATTAAAAATAAATGAAATATAATTTAAATGGTCTTTTGCAAGTTTAGAAAAAAAAGTATGTTGACATTTTTCAAACTATTTGGTTCACTTCTGAAATTGTCGTAAGCACAGAAAACATCCTTTTCAAAAACTGTAGACACTGAAAGTAATGATTAGCAATACTGACCTGGCTATTTCTCACTAGGAACTTCTTACTTTACAGACTCAGTGGCAAGTTACCTTACTTTTATTTCCTTCTTGTATTTCTTTGTGAAATAACATGGCAGCAGTAAAATGGAAATAGGGTTGTGACAGTTAAGTGAAAATTCTTGTGAAGTGTTCAGTACAAAACCAAGCATGGCCTAGGCACTTAGCTTTGTGTTTTGACTGTGGTTTCACAGTAATATTAAGAAAGTTAAAGTCTGTTTAAAACCAAAGATGATGGATGACAAAACTGAATAATATCAGTTAAAACAGAACAACAAAAATCAGGTCTGATTTCAGAAGGTCCCAGTGGTGTTTCTGTATGGTTATGAAAGAAAAACCAAATAAATAAATAATAAATAAATAAATAAATAAATAAATAAATAAATAAATAAATGGCACAGTAACTCAAGTTAACAGCCAAGAAGCTGCCTGCCCTGTAGAGAAACTAGACTATGATATTAAAGAAACAAAGCCATATTTCATATGAACTCTCAACAACATAGTAGGGATTGACTTGAAATTAATTGGGTCTAAATTGAATCCAACATCATAAATTCTGCCATGACCAAGCAGAATTTATCAAAAGACTGCAAGATGTGTTCAGGACATGAAAATAAGGTAACACATATGTTAATAAAGTAAGAAATTAAGATCACATGGTAATCTCAACAGATTTGGCTTTTCTCAAACTCTTAATACCTCATGATTAAGATGAGCAGCTCGAGGGGGATGTTCAGTGATAGAGCCCTCGCCTAACTTGCTTGAACCTCACTACAGGAATCAGCAAGAAAACAAGGTCCAAACGAAAGGCCCAGCAAGCATCAAATACTCAGCCAACATGGGGCACCTGGTAACTCAAGATAATGTCTACAAAACCCCCATACCCAGCATCTTTCCTTCAACTTTCCCATCTAAGATCAAGACAAGGATAGCTCCCCTGCTCCAACTATTCCATGTTGATCATCTCTGGCCAGCAGTGTAGAAGTGGTCTCCCTTGGCCCCATTTATTTTTAAGCATACATAATACATATTTGCATCCAAAACACATATGGTGTAACTATGTGGCATTGGGATAAGAGCAGTCAAGAGCAGGCTATTAGTTTTGTGGAGCCAGAAGTTACATGCAGATTTTCTACAGCAAGGGAGGTTGGTGTCCCCTGGTCCCCAAGTTGTCAAGGGTCCAATAATTAATTCACAGTGAATCAAAAACCTAAAAGAGTGAAACCTATAAAAACTCGTAGGGAAACTAGGCATAGATCTTTTGAGACTATTTAGGCAATGATTTTTAGGAATTACGCCAAACAGTATCTCCTAGAAATGACTACATAAGCAAAACCAGAACAATGGTGATATCAATGGACCTGTTAACAAGGAAGGGGAAGATTTTCCCTGGTCACACTCCCAGATAAAGAGCTACAGGCAGCTGAGGTCTGCTGTGCATATGTGACAATAATGGCAATTAGAAGAGGGACTCAAGAGAGGGTAGCTGGGAGGACCTGAAGGAAGGAGGGAGGCGGGAAAGTGATATTACTCCATTTCAATTAAAAACTTAAAAAGAATCTTAAATAAAATATAAGTGTATCTATGTACTAGAATATTATTCATTTATAAAAAGAGATGAGATGTTAAAACTTTGTGCTAGGAAAAAAACCCATAAAAAGGCTAAGACTATTTTTTTCATTTGCATAAAATATCCCTAAGAGATATAGAGATAAAGTAAAATAGTGACTGCCTACCACTGAGCAGTGATGACTAATGAATATGGGTGTCTTTTTAAGGTAATAAACATCTTTCAGAATGGGAGTTTGCTGGAGGTGTAACTCGGTTGATAAGGTGTTTGCCCAAGGATCAGAAGTTCAAGGTCATCCTTGGCTATGTGCAACACTCAAAAATTTTATTAGTATTCGTGACTGCACAATTTTGTAAATATACTAAAAAATGCAATGCACACTTATTTATTTAGTTATAAATTAAGACAGATTTTGCTAAATAGCTGGCTTTCCTAGAACTAATTGTGTAGAACAGGCTGGCCTCAATCGCCCAGAGATCTGCCTGCCTCTGCCTTCCTAATGCTGGGATTAAAGGTGCACACTCGAGAACACCCAGTTCAGGGTGCACTTTAAAAGTGACTTTTATATTCCATTTAAGAGAGAGAGAGAGAGAAAGAGAATGTCCTCAGAAAAGGTTGCACATATAGTGGCCAGCAGCTTCTTCAAGGAGGAGAAAAACTCACTTTGGGTGTGTGTTACATGATTTAAATCTTGCTTGGGTGTGTCCCCAAAGGTTCTTGTGCTGGAAGCTTGGCTCCCAGGGTAGTGATATTGAGTTGGGGCCTTTGGGATGTGGGGTCTAATACATGACCACAAAGGACAGCCCTTGAGAGGTCTAAACATAGTTCTGCTGTTGCTTTTCATGGGAGTGGTTGATTCTCAATGAAAAAGAGGGAGTCAGACCTAAATCTCTCTCACATTCTTTCTTGCCCTGTGACTGCTTCTGCACCATTTCATAGTCTGTATCATGACACAGAGCAGAGGAGATGCTGATGCCAAGCTGTTTGATTTCCAGAACTAACTCACTCTCTCTCTCTCTCTCTCTCTCTCTCTCTCTCTCTCTCTCTCTCTCTCTTTCTCTCTCTCTGTGTATGTGTGTGTGTGTGTGAGAGAGAGAGAGAGAGAGGCAGAGAACAGAGACAGACGGAGAGAGAAAGAGAAAGACTAATGTATTAGAGAATGAACTGAAAAGTAAACTGATTTAAGTTTAGATTTAGACATATACTTTGGACTATGATAGACACAGCCAGGTTTTGTTGTTTTTTAGACAAGTTCTCATTATGGAGCCCTGGCTGGCCTGGGCTGTTCTGAATTCCTAAACATATCATTTTCTAGTTTCAGGCATTGTTTTTCAAACTATGAAAAGCAGGCTAGTACAATATACATCTAATATTGTAGATTTTCTCAGTTTTCTCTCCGTAGACCTATAACTAAGCATTTTACTCATTAAATCTATATTTGACATTATTATTGGTATGATTGCATGATTATGGCTATAAATGGCCTATAAACATCCATTCTTGGTTTTCTTGATTACTTAATACGTTAAATAATTTTAATGAAAGCTGAAGATTATTATGCATTTAATTTTATAAATAAATGATTACTCTGGAAGACAGCATTATAGTTTCACCTAGGAGCACTGCCTAGTGATGTTCAAACTCAAGAACACCCACTGGGCCCATGCAAAGTAACAGGCAAGAATGCACAGTGCTATCCACAGGGAGTAAGATCTTTGGGCTCTCATTTAGTAAAATCTATATGATGACCACAGAGCACATTATACTAAATGGTGAATGAATAGTTTGAGGGAGCCAGAGGTAAATTCTTACTCAAAAGCTGGCTGTATAGTGGGATGTAGTGGCACATACCTTTAAACCTGACACTAGAAGGCAGAGGCAGGTGGATCTCTGTGAGTTCAAGGCCACCCAGATCTGCATAGCAAGTTCCAGACTAGCCAGGGCTACATAGTTGAGAGTCCAAAAAGCAAGCAACTAACCTGGCCGTGTCTATCATGTTCCAAGGTGTATGCCTAAACCCCAAACCTTAAGCAGGTTTAACTTTCCAGTTTATTCCCTAGAGCAGTGGTTCCCAGTGCTGCATCCCTTTAATACGGTTCCTCATGTGATGGTGACCCCACACACACAGCTATAAAATTATTTTTGCTGCTACTTCATACCTGTGATTTTGCTACTGTTATGAACCATATGTAAATATCTGATATGGGGCCCTTGTGAAAGTGTTGTTTGACCCCTTTAGAGATTGTGGCCCACAGGTTTAGAATCACTGCCCTAAAAAGTTTATAACTAGGCTTCTTTTTTTTTTAACAAAAAGATTTATTTATTTATTATGCATACAGTATACAGAAGAGGGTACCAAATGTCATTATAGTTGTGAGCCACCATGTGGTTGCTGGGAATTGAACTGAGGACCTCTGGAAGAACACTCAGTGCTCTTAACTTCTGAGCCATTTCTCCAGCCCATAACTAGGTTTTTTGTTTCTTCAGTCTGGTGTGTGTGTGTGTGTGTGTGTGTGTGTGTGTGTGGTTGGTTGGTTGGTTTTATAAAATACATGGCTTTATTTTCCTAAAAATCTTCTATTAGTCTTGGATTAGATGCTTGATACTTTGGGTTGATTACATATATTTATCAGAACAAGGTTGTTTATGTCATTGTTGAGGCCCTCAGGCCGCCTCCTCCTCCTCCTCCTCCTCCTCCTCCTCCTCCTCCTCCTCCTCCTTCTCCTCCTCTGCCCTCTGTTTTCACAAGGAGAATGTCAAGGTGATGCTCTCTCTGTAGAGCTGAGTGTTTCCCTGAGATTCTTCCCTATTTAGCCACTCCAGGCCAAACTACTTATCTTCATGTGAGAGAGCAGGTTCTTCACTGGACTGCACTTTCTCTCCATGCAAGACCTGCCTCTCCTCCTGCACTAACTCTCCCAAATAGAACAAGATCAGGGGCTCTGATAGGGGCTGAGCATTTGGCATTGAGTTTACCTTTGGCTCCTCATTATGCTTGACCTCATTTTAGACCTGGGCCTTGCCTCCTTGGATCTCTCCCTGTATGTTTTTGTTCCAGGAGATGGGATTATTTTTAACTGCCGGAGGGAGGGAGCACTGTCAAGATCTTTGCCTGGGAGCCCTGACTTTGGAGTGTGACCAAGGCCCCAAGTGGACACAAGTGTGAAGAATTCATGTGCTGCAAGCAAGCTCCTGGACATCAGCACTATGAACTTAATGCTGACCTACAAAGTTATGCTGAACCTTGTCTGATTTCAATGCCAGGCAAGCGCATCATTTAAAACAACAACAACAACAACAAAAACCCTCTAGGCAGAACCATTTTGTAAAACAATACATTTTGCTATCATCTTTGCTTTGGAAAACAAAAGTACTGTCATTGGATTGTTTTTTTTCCAATTTGTATTTGTGCCTACTGGATTTTCTTCAAGAAAGGAACCTTTTCACTTAGAACAAATGTATCTCCAACACAAAGATGCCAGGTCTTGAATTTACTAGCTAATAGAGATACGGTCTCACTAACTTGCTCAGGCTAGTTGAAATCACTCTATAGCTCAGGCTGGCTTTGACCTTGCTGACTGCCATCATCCTGACTATCTGAATTTACAGTTGTATAGCCATGCCTGAACCAAGTCTTGAATTTTTGTGTCCTAATTTGGCTTCTGACTAGAATTAATCTCTGTGCTTTCTTAGTTACATAAGCCATCTTGTCTCATTGGTTTGGGGACAATTACATCTGTTATCCACAAGATGCCTCCTTGCACTTCTTTATTCTGCAGGGGCACGCCTCTGGAACAGGACTGAAGTCAGCCCAACGATAGTAGTTCATCATGGGAAGACCCCGGAAGTTAACTGTATGTGCCGTGATCTTTTTTGCAGTGATTTTAAAATAGACTCAAACCCCAAGGAACTTCTCGTGGCCTAAGCTTATTTGACAAGTTAGCCCATGGGAGGATGGCCTCAAAGTCTGACCACTTGACCCTAAGTATGAGTTCTATTGGCTACCATAGTAATTCCCCTGTAAGAAAAAATGTAACCACTCACCTGGGGAGGAACACATCCATCCTGGTTCTCCTCAGCCTGGTAGCCCAGAGGTGGATGACTCTGGCTGTGAGGTGTGGTTCAATACTATCCAGAGGGGTGTCCTTGTCTTGCGGAAGCACCAGGAACAAACTGGCTACTCTTCCCAGATACAACAACTCCAGAACATCTACCTCATGGCCTGCAGCATCCAGGAATTGGCCTAGGGGTTCAGTGGGTCAGGAAGGGTCAGGAATTAGCTCTGTTTCAGGAACCAGTGAAACCAAACAATGCCACAACCTGGGGTAGGCAGATTTCCAAGACAGTTATAGTAGACAGTGCCAATCTCGGCCTCAGGAAGCAGTCTGAGACTGGGAACTGCTGGGTGACAAGACCCATTTACTGATCCTAAAGCCCTCTAAGATCTCCCACTGGGCTTTACTTAAGGATCCACTGCAGCTGAGACTGCTGGGACAGTGTCTTGAAGAAGCCCATCCATCTCTGTTATTGGGGCCCAGGATCTTTGTGCTACATCTTGTCTTTCAATAAAGGCTTTAATTCTACATTTCCTGTGAAAAATTCCTAACTATTGAAACACCCTACAGAGCCAACAAACACACATCTTGGCTGGACTTGACTTGAAGACTGATCATTTTAAACTGTGTCCTAAATAGATCTCAGGATGGGCACTTGGGAGTCCTTGGGCCAAGAAAATTGCTGGTTAAAGGCAAACCTAGGCTATCAGGCAGAGTGTTACTGCAGAAGGATGTGATGGGACAAGGTGGTAGATAGCAGAAGACACTGAGCTGGAGGAGGGAAGGGGTGCAGCTGTGGCGAGGGTGGGGGTAGAGAAAGGTGGAGATGAGTGTTAGGTGAACCACTTGCACGTTGTGGCTCATCCTTAGCCCGCTGGCATGTACAGCACACATGAGGCCAGCATCAGGCATCTGCTGGCACTGAGAACCTCCCTTACTCACTGGGACAAGTAACCATAGACAGGAGAGCCACACAGAGCAATGACATTTCAGGAACAGGGGGCCCTGTAGTCTGGAGACCTTTTAGCCTTTATTTGGTCCTGGCTGGGTGTTATGCCATGAAAGTGTCTTCTTGGAGAGGTGTTTGGACCAAGCATTTTTGATTTTACATGAACATGTTCATACTTGATGCAGAGGTCAATGCTAAGCATGAAACTGGGCTCTCTTTCATGTTTGTATCCTCAACATCCAAATGGACACACCATCCAAGGCCTCTCTGTAAGTCTCCCAATGCTCTGGCCTTTTCTTCACCCACCCATGTGTCCATCCAATCCTGTAAAACAGACACCATCACCTCTCTCTTGTCTGAGTTGCTGGATTTCCTCCAACTTTCTGAGTGTGGAGGGGAGGAAGACTCACCATAGCTGACCTCAGCCACTTGGTGCATCCCTGGGACATGAAGGACAGCGCCATTGGCACAGGTGAAAGGCAGGAGCTGTGAGACCACAGAAGAGAATCTCCTCTGCCAGGTACTTTGGAAGGTCATGGTGCTCATGATGGAAAGCTGAGCAGATAGGACACCAGCTGGCCCCCACGGTGGGCTACTGGGGGCCTCACCTATAGATAGAAGAGTCTCTGTCTCTCTCTGTCTCTCTCTCCTGGTTCATGTTATTTTCAGTTTACTATAGAAGCGTTAATTCCTTATATGCTAAGGGACCCAAAGCAGCTGGTTTTTAGCTTATTGTCATGGAAATGAAAAGCAAGAACACAGACTCAGTGTGGGTCCCTGATGACTGCACTTCTGCTCAGGGGCCGTGAGGCACCTTAGAATTTGAATTGCAGCCTTCTTGTTAGCATGTATTCATTGTGGCCCCCTTCCATCTCTAACTGGTGCCCAGAGTGCCCCTGATTCTGTTGAGTCATTTCCCAGAGATGAATAGGCACTGTCTCCCCAGGCAGATGCTTGCATGAATAATGCTGTGACTAGGGAGGGCTGCACTCTGTCACCCCACCTTGGGGCCCACTGCTGCTCAGCTGCATTCCTGCCCACACTTTTGCTGAGGTAACTATGATCAGAACACAGTTTTGGGAAGGCTGTAGTTAACATTTCGTGAAGAACCGAAAGGAGCAAGCAGACCCCTCCTACAGAGAGTTTCTGCCCCAGGCCTTTAGCTGTTTAATAAATACACACTGTGCTAGGTTCTGCCTAAATCCTTGAAGAAACCTCCCTGAATTATTGTTGTCATTCTTCATTTCCCAGATGAGGGAAGTGAGGCTCAGGGAAGCTGGTCACATCCTGTCATCCACCCAGTCACCCACCAAAAGATGCTTGCTTTGGAATCTGAGCAGATCCACTCCATATTCATCACTTTGGATAGCTGCACCAATTCTTTCTTTTACCTAAAGGGAAGTCAGGCTGCGAGTTGGGATTTTGAGTGGGTTCTCTGGCAGCCCAAGGAGGATATAGAGAATCACTCCTTAATTATTAAAAAAATTATTTTAACTATATGTCTATTTTAGGATTCTGTTCTCGCCTGTGAAGCCACATCCTGAGTTCCGACATCAGCCCCATTTAAGAATTCTCACCACTAACTCTCTCTTGCTTCTCTTTCTCTCTCCCTCCCTCCCCCTCCCTCTTTCTGTCATAATAATAAAGTTCTTACATATAAGAATGAAGTCTTTAATAATAAAGAAGCAGTCTAAGTGTCTCCTGCCCACTGTTGCCTCTCATCCACTGTCCTACGTCCATGGGGCATGAGGCATCTCTATTCATAGACATCCTCCAGCTAACCAGGTAAACTCAATATCCTATCATACCCGATCAAACATGATCCCAATATCTATACATTTGTCTCTGTGTGGGTATATGCCCATGAGAGCAGGTAGCCTTGGATTCTAGAAGATGGCATCAGATCCTTCATGGAGGGGTGGGTGATGTGGGGAGTGGAAGGTGTTGTTAAGGCAGCTGTGAGCTACCCGGCATCCTCTTAACAGCTAAACCATTTTTTTTTTTTTGGCCTCGGGACCACTACTTGTAAAGTAAATTGCCAAAGACAGCATAGAGCATTGAAGATATTGAGGGAGTGCAACACTCAGTCCACATCTATCCCAGTTTTCTGTTCTGTTTTTAGGCAACACTGGATCTGGAACATTCTCCATTTATCTGAGTCTTTTGTGTGTTTACCAAAAACACTGCAGCCAGTCTACCTGGATCAGAATCCTGGCTTGGTGGCCCACAGGCCCCAGGTGCTTCAGTTCATCCATTTGTAAGATGGAGACAGCCCCCACATTTTAGGATCAGTGGGTGAGTGAAATGGGATCAAATTTCAAACAACACTAAGTGAATGAATGAAAGGTTAGCAGATGTTTGTGACTTCTTCCCCCGCTTCATACCAGTCGTTATGGCCATTAGCACTGACGATTGCACTGTGCATAGCTAACCTCCAACAGACCCAGGTGAAGCATATTGATTAGGGTTTGTCCTTTTGCGTGTGTTACCTCAAGTTTCCCAGAAGCTACTTTTCTGGCTCCTGCTGCATTTTGCGGTCACCTGGGGTTGATTGTAGGTGAGAAATGGCCTGCGGAGAGTGACATGGGGCAAATCCTGCCGGGTATTTCCAGAAGCTCTGAGGAATGCCTTTCTGTGTGTCCTTGCGCTCAAGAAATGGGTGTTTTTGTGTGTGTGCATGTGTATTCATACTGGAGTATGAAGAGGAGGAACAAAGAAGGCACAAGCTAGTTTGGGTTGTTTCACAGACTATGTATCTCGCTCAAAGGTAGGTCTGCAACATCAACTTCTGCTGTGATTCAGGGACACAGGTGGCACTATTTCTTTGTAGCCCTCTGCCCTTAGCCTTGCCAAGGAGGATGGTTTTCCTTTACCTGTGCTCTGTCTGGGTGTGACCTCCATGGCGGTGCTGTTGGGCTCTCTGAAGTCGGCTGGCTCCAGACTGCTGTTGGCCCACCAGGAAACCTGCTCCACAAAGCAGGGAGACAGAGATGTCCCAGCTTGCATGAAAAGGGTGCAGGCCAATTCCATCCCGATGCCTTGACTGGAGTTGTGCAGTGTAGTATAAACAGTGTGCAGGAACTCTCTCATTCTTGGGTCTGTGAGAGAGGAATGTTTGTAAAGGCTTGCCCAGCTCCCAGTTGCAGGCTATCTCTGAAGGTGTGTCTACCCAAAAGTCCTTCAATGGAAATGATGTAACTACCTGAGTCAAAATCCATCTAACCCTATAGCTTAAAGGTTGGGCTGAAGTCATGCTAGATCACAAACACATCTAGCTGGAAGGGAGTCGGCTGGTGCCTTGGAAGTGACAAAGCTGTACTTTCCTAGAGGAGAGTGAAGTAAGCTTTTCTTTTTTTCAGTGTTGCTGCCAGCTCACAAACAATGACACCAGGACTTCTTATTAATTATGAATGCTTGCCCTTAGCTTAGGCTTGTCTCACCAGCTCTTATAACTTAACTTACCTTGTTTCTATCACGTGGCTTGGTTACTTTCCTCTGTCCCATATATCCAACTAGTTCCATGTCCTCTTAGCATCTCCTGCATGCCTAGATTCATCCCTTTGACTTCCTCTCTCCCTGCTTGGATTTCCTGACTACCCTCTCTTGCCTACCTATTGGTCATTCAGCTTTTTATTACACCAATCACAGCAACACATATGTACATAATGTACTGCAATGGGAGAGTTTAGAGCTGAGCTATGCCAGGTTCAGTGTGCCATAATGAAATTTCTAACACAAAGCCAGAGGGTCACGTGCAGTATTGTAACAATGGTGGGCAGTTAGGCTTCTGTTGCTGTGATTAAACACAATGACCCATAGTAACTTGGGAAAAAAATAGTTTAGTTATTTTACCTTACAGTTTATAGTCCATCAGTGAGGAACGTCAGGGCAGAAACTCAAGGCAGGAGCCTAGAGGCAGGGACCAAAGCAGAAACTATGGAAGAATGCTGCTTACTGGCTTGCTCCCTTTGTCTTGCTCAGCCTGCTTTCTTACACAACCCAGGACCACCTGTCTAGGTGGCAGAACCCACAGTAGACTGGCTCCTTCCACATCAACCATTAATCAAGGAAATGTCACACAGACTTGCAAAGGACAATCTGATGGAAGCATTTTCTCAATTCAGGCTCCTCTTCTGAGATAAATATCCTATTAGTGGAGGTACACTGCCTCCTCATCCTGTTGCCCATAGGGAGAGGAATGTTTGGGCTTGGGAAAATCCTGCTTGGGAGAGCTTTGCTCTCCAGATGAACAGGAGGGGTGCAGCACATAGACTCTGAGGGACGGGGCTATATTTATTTATTTACTTATTACATTCCAGAGCCTTCTAGAGGGTCTAAAGTGAACGGTCTGAGGGCAGAGACAAGCCTAGCCAAGTTCTTCAAGAGGAACCCTGTCTTTGCTGGCTTCCACTCAGTGTTGGGAGAGCGTCTATAATTAAATGGTTTTAACAGGGTACTGAGAGAGAAAAAGAAAAACAAAATAAACCCACAGGGACTGAAATCCCTTTAATTCATCAGATAGTGACTCCAAACTTGATGAATCTGGTCTCTGGAAGGTTCTGAACTCTGCAAACTTCTAGACTCTTGAAGATTCATGTCTATAAAAATTTCAAACTATGAGAAATGTCTTCCAAACACAGATATTTTAATTTTTAAGAACTCTGGGAGGGGTGAGTGCAGGTGCTCCCCAGCAGGTGTGGTTGGGATGGGAGCATGATGAAGCTGCCCTTGATAAGGGAGAGAGAGAGAGCAAGGTGCTTAGAAAGTAATGCAACTGCTTCCTGGCCCGAGGGGGGCTGAGGCATTGTAGAGAGAACACAGGATTTGGAATCAACACTCAGGAGGCTGAACCCTGGCTCTGTCACCTGCCCCCGGTCAGCTGAGTTTTGCCATTTACCTCTTGTGTTAGTCTGTGAGAATCAAATGACACAGTTGTAAACAAACTCACTATGCATTATGAAACAAGAGTTCTTTCTGGGACTAGATCACCTTCCTTTCTGAGGTCTCTGTGCTAAAATGGTCTCTAGGTAAATGCTAAAAGTTACCTAGAAGAATAGTGAAAATGCTTAAAAGCCAGAGCATTGGGAAATTATGCATTCCCCATAGATGCAAGATCCAGAAGAATCCAAGCCGGATCTGACTTGAAAGCCTCCTCCCTGAGGTCTAGTTTTCACAGTCCTAGAAGTTTGCATAGGGAGGAACCAGGCCAGAATTTCTCAGCAGAACCACAACAATGAGCAGCATGGCACAAAACCCCCAAAGGTGTAGTAGTGGCTCTCTAATTGAACTTAAGACCCACTTAACAAGAGGGAAATTGCCCTTGCTACTGGAAACTACATGGATCTTAGAGGAGAACCTACAACCGTTACTTTACAAACCAACATAATTACCAAGTGTGTTCCAGACATCCTTTATACTCACAGATAAGAGTAGCTCTCAACCTTCATCAAAGAAACTCCTCCTTGCAACAGATTGGAGAGCCTTTACAGAACGCCACAACTGGTCTAAATGCAGTGCATAAATAATTCTGCAGTGCCCAGACCCAACTGATAACAGCACAACTCCTTCACCTCAGGAAACACAGCGAAGGATTAAGAACAAGAGGAGCAAAAAATCTCCTGTGAGAATGTCTCCTACAAATGACAGAAAAGTTTAACCCATAGAATCTCAACAGTATGGCTGCCTCAAAAGACCAGAGCAAGCACAACAGCAATGGACATGCTAATATAGAAGGGAAATCTCATGTAGTTTCACTCCTAGAAAAAGAACCACAGGACCTGTACACTGCTGTGCCATATAACTCCTGAGAATGACTAAGTTCTAAAATCTGCCTTCTATTTCAGCTGTCCCTAGAGAGAACAAACCTATCTGTTGTCCGGCAGGAGTGTAAGACTTGTTTTAGCAGTGGCCACTATATGCACAGAGGAAGACAGACATGAACCTTGTTGCCAGCCCGAGGGCCCATGGCAAAGGAAGCCATGTCCAGGCTGGGTTGGCATTATTTCTTGTGCCTTCTGACAAATCTTAATTCAAACAAAGACCACCCCTGCCATTTTTAGTGACATGTTCATTGTTTTGAGACAGAATTTTTGCTACATAATTGGAAGTGAGAAATCTGTCTCAGCCACCACAGTAAGCATTCTATGTTGAGATGGAGAAGAGAAGATCATGTTTGCTGTAGTCTGTATTTGGTCAAGTACTGAGCTGTGTCAGGAGTGGAGGTTAATGTGGGCTGACGTGTGTTCCTAAGGCCTCATTGCTGTCAGTGGAGCTGTACTGAGATACACGCTATACAGACATAAGCTGGAGGACTGAGCACTGGTCAGAAATCACAGAATCATGGAAAGAGGTTGCTCAAAAGCAAAGTCTTGGATCTATACAGTTTGCATTCAAGTCCAGCTCTGCCCCTTATTGACCATGTGACCTCGGGGAAGTTGCCTCCATCCTGTGCCTATGGATTTCCCCACATAGGGATGAAAATGAAATCACCAACCTCAAAAGATTGTTGAGGCAGCCAGTGACTGTTTATAAGGTGTTTCTCACGCTGCCCAGGTAACAATAAACGCTATGAAAGGAAAGTGGTATAAAATAGAGATACTGTCGTGAGGCTAGAAGGGAGTCTCCATAATCCTGACCGCAAAGTCTGAGTGCTTTCTGCATGGCCACACTTCTGTGCCTGTGCACACTGGGAACTGAGCTTCCCACTCCTGAGAGCACTCTGAGCAGAGAGGAGCAGGAACCGGCGGGGAAGGAAGCATGGACAAAGCCCCTTACCTTGCACAGTGTATCCCAGGGCGCTTGCCAGCTGCCAGCCAGTGTTTCCCCGGGCTCCAAACTGCAGAATCTCCAGGGAGAGGGACACGCTGGCAGGTGAGATGACGAAGTTTGTCCCATTGGTCTCTGTTGCTGCACTCCGGTAGAGGTGAAGGGCGAAGTCAGTCTTCAGCAATCGCAGGCTTTCGCTGAGGGGGCTGCTTCCTCCTGCTGAGAAGCAGGAGGAGAGAAGGAAGACGATGACCAGCATGAGAGGCTGCATGGCGTCTGAACACCTGTAATTCCGAGGGTGGAGAAGCAGAAGGAGGAGGATATTAGTGAAAGTGATGGCAGAGTCTCATCACCCGAGAACTGGGGCACCCCTCTCTGTTTCCAGTGGCCAGGAATGGCCAAAGGACAGGCTCACTGCACTTTCCTGATTACCTCCATGATACTACCTGTCTAGGCTGCTTGACTGGGCTGGGACCCTTTTGAAAACTCAATCAAGTGCTTGAAGATCTGTTTCTTCCTGCATGTGTGGCCTTGAGAAAGTCTTGCTCATATCAAAACAAACCATTATGTTGGAAAAAGAAATGCCAAATGTGCATCTTATTCCTTTCTTGGCACTTAGTCTGTTTGTAGCCATGCCATGTTTATCAAGAGTAGTTATGTTAATCACATCCAAAGATTATCCTCTATACAAAAGAGATTGTATATTCTGGGTTAATATTCTAGTAAGCATACTAGCTATCACAACCCATAGATATGAGGAGGATCACAGAACTGTGACAGATCCTGGCCTTCAAGAGTGCTACATGAAATATCCAGAATGCATATGTCCATTCAAAGACTGATGCATGTGATAACTGCACCCAGAATACTAGAATCCCTTCTATGTGGATTACTCAATTTAGAGTAAATCAACCAAAAGGAAGCCCTTTCTCAGAACTGTGCCCTTCCAAGGAAGACAGGACGTCACAAGAAAGAAATTCAAAGATGGCAGAGCAGATGTTTTCAATGACTGTGCCAGTGGACAGATAGGAGCAGTCTTCACGGAGTGCTTTAACCTTGGGACCAGACTAGGTTGATGGGAGAGGGAGGCTCAAGCCAAAACACTTCCTGTACAAGCTGCCAGGCAGAGTCCTGAGCTCAGTGGTGTTCACTTTAAAGGCCCAAGATAAAAAGCCATGTTTTCCAGTTCTTCCTTTCACAGCTGAGCACAAATGAACCCAGGGAGTGGGAATTTGCATGGGTGCATGTGTCTAAAGAGAAAGTTTTAGTCTGGAGTCACTACTGCAAGCCTTAAGTCCTAGTTGGAGAACTCTTGCAGCTTCTTCAGACTCCCCCCAAACACTACCAATCCTCAGCAAACAGACTTTGGTGGCCAGGCGCCAGGTAACCCAGGTCCTGCCATGGTTACCAGGGATGAGCTGCATACTCACGGACTCTTGGATCAAATAGGAGTTTCCTTGTCTGATTCTGTGCCTGTGTCTTGAGCATTGACATGCTGCCCTTTTTAAAAGAATGGGGCAGAATGTGCTCTGAATCACAAGACACCCCAGGGAGGAAGCTGGTGATTGCCGTCTCTGCCGGCGATGTCTCTACCACTCGGTCCAAATTCCTGGAGTGTGGAGGCTCTGCAAGTAACCAGGAGAAGCAACTCAGCTCTAGGCAGTAAAGCCCAGATAAGAGCAGAGTACATCCTGGGGACAGAGCCAGCCATGCCCATCAAACCTTCTTAGGCTTGTGACCTGGTTGTACCAGCAAGGAACCCTTCATCTGGCCCTTTATTACTTTGAAGAATTCCTCGGTAACTCTGGGTTTTGCTGGGTGCCAGGTACCTACTGCTTCCCCCCTCCTCCTGGAAAGAAAACAATAGATCAGTCTTTGAGCATGACCTGAAACTTTGAACAAGTGCAATGTCATAAAGGAAAAGAAAGCAGTGCAAAGGCTGGGTTAACAGGGATGGAGTAAGACGGCAGGACTCACCTGTTTTTAACGAGAGTGAGTGCACCTGCTGTGTAATGTGAGGTCTAGAGCAGTCCGCAGATCCAGCTCAATAAGCCACTATAATTCGAGAAAGAGAGATCCAGTGTGGGGCTCCCTTTAACCTGACAAACACACCCCTATAATCAGTGGACAATTAAAGTTTTACTGTAGATACTCAAGCCAAGGGTAATTTGAGTCTTAGGATAGTTATAGTTCTGTAATTTTCATATGAAATCTCTCCAAATCTTGAATTTTGATATAAATTCACTATTGTGTGTCTCAGAACTTTAAGCCACAGCATGACAGGGAAAGAAATGTATTTAACTCCTGTGCTGAAATTTGGTGATCAGGCTGTGTCAATTCGGTGAATATGATTTCCTAACTTTATGAATGTACAGTTAGTTCTAAATTGCTTTGGAAAGCATTTTCAGGAAACAGTGACAGGAAAACTGAAAATGCTGGAGATATTCGAAGTCTTGATAATGTATTCAGACTCTATGGGCTGGTGATGTGCCTCTACTCTGCTTCCATCTCCCAGGGCTGCTCTGGTGAAGCAAGTCTAGACAGACAGTCATCCATGCAGATTATGTATTTCTCTTCCTTCTAGTTACTCCACTGAGAGCTCCTCCAGGTTCTCCCCCCCATTTGGGTCACAGTTATTCTCAGACGTTTCCCCCACCAGGGAGGGACCATGTAGTGCACATATCAGTATATGTAGTTAGAAGACACAGGCCATTTTCTCCTTTTGGGTTCACCAGAGCCCTTGCCAGCAGCCTGACTAGGACCATCTCATTGTCCTAGCCCATCTCGAGACCAACTTGAGCTTCACACTCTTCCAGGGGAAACTTGTTCCATGCTCCTGAATCAAGCCACTAAAGGCATCAAATTGTAGCTGGCAAGCAGCAGACCTGAGAAAGAGGATGTACCCCCCCAAACCATTCCCAACCTTTGAATGATTTGCCTCCTGAACACTGTAATCACTCCAAGGGAGAGAAGGAAGGTGACTTAAACAAAATAGAAATAAAAATACCACCAACAAACTATCCAGATGTTCAAATTCCCAACACAGAAATAAAAACAACGTGAAAACCCCAAAGTAATGGCTCCTATCAAAAATGACCTGGAAGAGTTATCAAACAAAGAATTAAAAATAACAATTACTAATTATGGCCAAACACCCTAAAACAAAACAAAAAGAGAAGGATGAAGCAAGATAGCCAATCTAAGACACAAAACAGTTTGAATTTTAAGAAAGCCCTAAGAAATGATGCTGGAAATTAAAAACTCAATTAGAAATCTAAATGGAATGCCTCAGCAACAGAATGGCTAGGCTGAAAACAGAGAGTCAGGAATGGAAAACACAGTAGAGGAATTGGGTCCCTCAGCAAAGGTCAATGAGAAATTTAAATATACATGGGATGGAGAGATGGCCCGGTGGTTAAGAACACTGGATGCTCTTCCAGAGGTCCTGAGTTCAATTCTCAGCAACCACACAATGACTTACAACCAGCTATAATGAGATCTAGTGCCTTCTTCTGGAACTGCAGGCCTATGTGCAGGTAGGATACAGTATACATAATAAATAAATAAATCTTACAAAATATGAATGGAACATGGAAAGGTTTGGGGGTACCATGAAAAGATATAAGCTCTGAATTATGTTCATAAAGAAGGAGAGAAACACCATAGCAATGACAAAAAAAAAAAAAATACCTTCAGGAAAATCCTAGAAGAAGAAAAAAATTCAAACTTAAAGAGATGTTATCCATGTAGAAAAGACCTTTAGAATGTGAAACAAACAAGGTCAGAAAAGAAATTCTTTTTGACATTTTACAACTAAAACATTAAAAACAGAATAATGAAAGGTCATAGAAATCTGTAAGAGAGAAAGGTCAAGTCATGTAGAAAGTGTGCTTAAGAGTAGCATTGGATCGCTTGACAGAAACCTTTAAAGCCAAAAGGGCCTGGAAAGCTGTGCTTTACATCCGGAAAGACCATAGCTGCCATCTGGATGAACATACTCAGCACAGCTATCTATTAGAATTGAAGGAGAAATGAAAACTTTCTATGATGTAAAACAAATTAAAGGACCTTATGACTAACAAGTCATCTCTACAGAGGAGTACCTCCATCAAGAGAAAAGTAAATTCACCTAGGACTTCAAATAATACCAGGACAGCTAGTCAGAAGAAATTCAAGAAGACATCAAAAGTCAATAAAAGTACACATATTTCAATAATATGTCTGAATATAAATAGTCTCAATCCCCTAACAAAAGGGTACAGGATAGTTACCTTTTTGCTGCCTCCAGGAACAAACATCACCATCAAGATAGCCATCACATTATGGTAGAAGTATGGAAAATGATATTTCAAGCAAATGGAACTGAGAAAAAAAAAAAAGCAGGTATAGCTAGCTATTCTAATATCTGAAAAAATAGACTTCAAACCAAAACCAGCCAGAAGAGAAAGGGAGGGGTTTATTAAAAGAAAAGTCCACCAACAGGATATTATAATCCAAAATATGTGTGCACAAAATGTGGGGGAACCCAAGTTTATAAATGAAACATTTTAAATATAAAACTACAAATTGATGACAACACATTGATAGTAGGTGATTTCAATACCCTACTCTTACCAATAGACAGATCATTTAGGGGAAAAAAACATAAATAGAGAAACTTGAGCTAAATGTCATCCTGAGTCAAATATATACAGCAAACATATACAGGACATTCCACACAAAGGTTAAAGAACAGACATTCTTCTCAGCAGTCCAGGGGATTTTCTTCAAAATCCGTCACTCATTAGGACACAAAGCAAGTCTCAACAAATGTAGGAAAGCTGAACTAACAGCTTGTGTCCAATCTGACCATGATGAAGAAAAGCTGAATATCAACAGGAAGAGAAAGTACACCAACTCATGGAAAGTCAGCATCGTAGGACTGAATTATAATTAGGCCAAGGGAGAAATGAAGGAGGAAATTTAAACCTTTCCTGTAATTGAATGAAAATGCGAATACACACACTAGAATCTGTGGTACATACCAAAGGCATTCCCACAACTTTAGAGCACTAAGGGCCTACATTAAAAATGTTGAGAGATCTCAAACTAACAACTTAATGATATTCATGAATGACTTAGAAAAACAAGAACAAACATCACCCCCCCAAAAAAATAAACAGGGAGCAATGATCAAAATCAGGGCTGAAATCAATAACATAGAAACAAATGAAGGAACGAATGAACAAACTAACAGACACACACAAAATAAAGATTAACAAGAGTGACAAGCCTTTATCCAAATAAGCAAAAAGAAAAGAGAATCTAAATTAATATAATCAAGGAAGGCGGATTTCAATAAACACAGGAAATTCAGTTAAATTATAAAGGCATGCTTTAAAAAAAAACTATATTTTTACCAAACTGAAAAACCTAAAAGAAATAGATGAGTTTACTGATAAATATAGCATGCCAAAGCTAAATCAAGATGAAATAAATAAGTTAAATAAATTCGTAATATAACAATGAGCTAGAAGCAGTAATTCAAAATCTCCCAACTAAAATGAACCCACGGCAAGTTGGTTTCAGCAGAGAATCTTACCCACCCTTCCAAATGAAAACTAACACCAATACTATTAAAACAAACAAACAGAAACAAACAAACAAAAAGAATCATCACAATAAAGAGTTGCATTTTTTTTTTTTAAAAGATTAACAAGAGTGACAAGCCTTTATCCAAATAAGTAAAAAGAAAAGAGCTTATGGGCTTATAGGAACTACCTCTCACATTGAAGATAAAATGAGTTAGCCTCTCTGATCTGCCCAGCATGGAATCTGCCAAGAGTGAAAGGCTAAAACTATCAGAGTCTTTGGGTCATGTCCTCTTGTGCCAACTTTCTGTTGCAATGACAAAATACATAAGGAAGTCAACTTATAAGGAGGGTAGGTTTATTTTGGCTCACAGTTCTGCAGACCCCAGTCCGTGCCTGTCAGCACCACTGTCTTTGGGTGGTGAGCATATCATGTTGAAAACACATAGTCAAGTAACTTCTCACCAAGTTAAAGGGGAGGGAGGGAGGGAGGGAGGGATGGAGAGCCTAATAGCATTCACATAATGACCTAACTTCCTCAAATTAGGCCCTACCTTTTGAAATTAATTTCTAGTAACACCATGGACTGGAAACAAACCTTTGACACACCACCCTTTGGGAGACATTTTAGATTCAAACTACAGCCTCCATGGCATCTCAGTAACCATTGAGGTAATTTCATGTCTACGTATGAAAGGCCTTAGGAGTCACCATATAACTATTGAGACACAAATCTATGGCATTTCATACAAAGGCATTAAAATATTTTTCTAAAAGAAATCCTAGAAACATTTACTTTTTATTTAAAATTTTTTATATTTATTTATAACAGAGGCTTCTACTCTTGAATTCAAGATTTTCTTTTTAGACAGACTCTTTATGAACTCCAGGCTGCCCTCAACATTGTGATCCCTTATCTCTGCATGTGTCCAGCTTCAGAGGTGTTAGCTAAGTATAAAAAGTAAGTCATTCAATATTGCTAACAACTTTTCTTGTTGTTCTGACTAAATAATTGACAAGAAGCCACTTAAGGGAGGAGGAGCTGATTGGGGCTTATGTTTTGAGGGTGGAGCTTACAGTCCATCATGGTGGGGAGGCATGGCAACAGCTGAGTGAAGTAGATGGTCACATTGGATGTCCTGTCAGAAGATGGAGAACAGACTACCAGACTTCAAGATCTGTCCCTAGTGACTTCTTTCCTGTGGCAATGCCCCACTTCTTAAAGGTTCTACAACATCCAAGTAAGATCCACTATCTGGGCCTCCAGTATTCAAATACAGAAGCTCACAAAAGAAAGATTCACATTGAAATCATACCACCAGGAGTGAGCTAACCCTCCACAATCCATGCTGACTATCACCTGGCCTCTGCAAAGTGCCCCCCCCCATTTCTTCCTTAGTTCTCTGTGAGTAATATGCATTTTTAATGTATCCATCTAAATGGATACAGTTAAATAAATGATTTTATGCACTTCACTATTGCTCTTAATGTCTTTTGGCAAACACTGTGTTCTTAGACCTATATCCCATTTCAACCCTCTGGCCAGCTGCAGCAACCTTCATTGTATGCAGACACCATAGTGGCTCATCCACCCTCACAGTCATGGTTCCCTGTGCAAACAGTTCTTTCACGTCTCATATGAACTGTGTTCCCTGGAATGGTTACAGAAACCAGTTTGGGGACTAGGATGTACATTCATGGAGAACATGGTCCACACAGAGTGGTCCAACACCTATCTTCATTATACTACCTACACCCCATATCCCACATCCCAACCAGCATGGAAAGCTTTACCTCTCTCTTATCTTTCTGGTGTATTTGATACAAATGGTATTTCATTGTGTTAATTGGGTGACCACCAGCAGCTTGAGGGTTTCATAGTATGCTCATTTTTTTCTGTTTTATTTCTTCCCCCCCCTCCTGGAATTGCCTATTCATATCCATTATGTGGTGGTTTTTTAAAAAATATTTTTCTAAATTCCTAATTACATTTTATTATTTATTTATTTATTAATTTATTTATTTGTGTGTGTGTGCTAGACATATCATGGTGCATGTGTGAAGGTCAGAAGAGGTAGTTGCTTTTCTTCTGCCCACATGGTAGGGCCTGGAACCCAGCTGGAGTCATTAGGCCTTTACCTGATGATCCATCACTCCAATTCCCATATTTAGAATTTTAAAAATTAATTATTTGAAAGTTTTATACAACATATTTTGATCATATTCATACACCTACTTCTACATCTTCCAAGGTGCACCCCCACCTCCCCACCCCACTGGGTGGGAACAGGAATTCTAAACTGTGAAGCAAGTGGCACCTGGCTCAGGACACTTCAGGGAGATTTAGGGAATCAAGGCTTTCTGGTTTAGAAATCGAGATGAGATTCCTCTCTACAAAAAATGAGGTCCAGGACTCAGGGATTCCCTCACAGCCTGTGGGTTGCAGTTGTATTCATCACAGTGAGGTGCCACAGATTACTTACATGGCTATAAAGTGGCTTCTGAGGTGTACCACAGCCTGCTGATACATCCCATCCATTTTTAGCTTATGCTGTGCTTATGACCTTGGCATAGAATAGATGATTATTCTTTGGAAGGGGAGCCATGTAGTTGTCAGTAAGGGGGTAAGCATGCTTACAACTTTGCTTTCAAGAAAGACATTTTACAAGTAAAATGCTTTTGGTGGAAAACTTAGTTACTAGTTTTAAGCAAATTTGTATACTTTTTTATTCACTTATAAAATATAGAATAGGAAACCTTTATGGACTTTGTTGTGTATATTACAGGATAATGGGTTACCTTTGGTATATACTGTTAGTGCTAACGTATGTTTAGATTTCTCATATTCTAGGCTTTCCCTTCTAGAAGCAGACTACTGCCTTCTCATTCATGAGTATTCCATTGAAAAGAGTACTTCAATGGTAATAATGCATAACGAACAATGGGGTTGTGATCGCATTGAAAACTGGAAATTTATGTTTAGGTTTTTCTGAACACTGTGCTCCATGAAGATAAAGAAGGTTTATGTTCACAGCTATTATTAGTTCTGAGAAGAGAGTCTTACCTGGGAAGCCCCCAGCACATACTTGTTGACTGATTGGAGGAATGTCTGCTAGTTATCTGTCTGCCTCTATCATAAATATCTGAGCTAATCAGATCGATGGATAAAAGGCTTTTTTGCTTCACAGCTATAGACTTTCAGTCTATTGGGTCACTTTGCTTTTGGGTCTGTGGGGAGGTAGGACACCATGGTAAGAGTGTGTGGCAGAACAAAGCCCATGACACTCACCTTATAGTCAGAAGTGAAAAAGAAAGAGAAAGAGGTTTCAGTCCAATAACCTAAAGGCCTCCCACTGGGCCTTTACCTCTTAAGTTTTTACTACCACTGGTGCAAGCTGGTGACCAAGTCTTTAACATACAGTCCTTGGGGGCACATTTCTGACCCAAACTAAAACAAGATACCAAAATGAATCTGTTTTGTTTTTGCTTTCTGAGGTAGGGTTCCGTGTAACCTAGGCTAACCTCACACTCACCATGGCCCGATGCTGGTCTTGAGTCTCCGGTCCTCCTTCCTCAAGTTTCTGGAATCAGAGGCATGTAAGGAGGCTGAACACTAATGCTTGGTCACTGAGAGCTCGAAGCATTAACTACACTTTTTACTTTAAGCCTTTTCCCCTTAGAGATGAAAAAAGAGAAAGCATTTGAACCATTGCACAGATAAGAATAAGCACATACTTTAAAAAGTTTATCTTCACATACTCAGGTGGGGTCATAGTGACATGGGTTCTCCTGGCTCTTCCCAGGTTCTGTGGGGATGAAGATGTAGCCATTCTGCTATGTGGGACAGTATATGCTGACTGCAAAGGCAGCTCTTGTCTCAGACTTGAACTCTGGATCCCAAAACCAGCTTTCTTCCTTTTTATTTCTCAGGCCTGGGGTGGGTTTATCCACATTCCATGGATTGTGAGGGGTTTTCAGGGACTATGGGAGTAAAACTCAAAGTTCTCAGAAACCCTGTGCTTTGGTCCCTAAACTCAAGAGTTAACAGGGAGACCTGTGTCAGTGACCCATCAGCAGTGACAAGTTGTTTTTCTCAAGAGACCTGGGTAAGAGGGACACAGCCCAGGTTTCCCACTGGCTCCTATGGTGAATCTGTGAGTCAATTATGGCTGACACATGGGGCTGATCAAGTCATCTGGACCACAGTTTTGTCATGTTTTGAACCACGGCCTCACAATCTCTGAAACAGGTGGCAGGAAAACACACTGTTGTTAGCAAGTTGGATGAGCATATTTTGCTTGATTTTTACCATAGAGCCAACTTTTACTGAGAAACACCATGTGAAGCCTTTCAGAAGTTCTCATTTAACAGTTACACTCTTGTGGTAGCTGGGTTATATTCCTCATGGTCATGGAAGAAATAATCTACTAACTTAGATTAGACCCTTCTAGTTCCTCTTATGCACTTGGTCACCTTTTCTTTCTCTGTGAGGGTTGTTGATGCTTGTGGGCTAAAAGGGAAGGCCAAAGACAGATTTGTGTGCAAGGCAGTATGGCCAGGGGGGAATGGGTGGCTCAGCCTCAGGAGGAACTAGCATATACAAGCCCAGGAGGAAATGGGGAGGGGCCTCCATCTACATGGCTATGTGAAAGTCACCATCTCCACTGGGATATTTCCTGGTGAAGTCTTTTGGGCAGGGAGAGTACCCACACTCCTGTAGATAGCCCTCACCTATGCTCTATAAGGAAGCTTATTAAACTTTCTGGTTCCCTCAGAGTACACTGGGGTGGAATCACACCTCTGTTTGTCATTGGGACCAGGAGAAGGACTGGATGTTACTTATGTCTTCCCTGGGAAGGAATTTGGCAACACTACATTCTCTGTGGAAATTGTATTGATCTGGGAGGGAATGAAGAGAGAGGGAAAATGTTGGAAAACCAGAAAAGCCAATGATGTAAGACCAGTCCCCAAGGCCAGAAGACTCAAGACCCAAGGACAGTCAGAGTTTAGTTTGAGTCCTGAGGCAGGAAAATACCAACATTCAACTTCAGATAGGCGGCCATTCCCTCTTACATGGCTTCTTATTCCACAGAGCCTGACTGATCCCTTCAGCTCCATCTGCATCAGGGAGAGCCATCTCCTTCCCGCTATGGACCAGTTCCAATCTCCAGCCCACCCAGAATGCTTTCTCAGGTACCACGGAATAATGCTGGCCAAATGTCTGAGTGCCATGTGGCCAAAGCAAGTGTGTACAATTAGTTATCCTAGTAAGGAATGACACTGGGTAGCAAATCTCAAGTTCTGAAACTTCTAGATTCTGAAACTTGAGACTCTGGGGATAGTAGTTATTTTGTGTGAAATAATAGGAAGGTGAGGGCTGGTGGGATGGCTCAGTGGGTAGTGGGGAAGGGTGGAGACTCCGGAGGAAGGCTGAGGCTGGCTGCCTCTGTGAAGTGTCCCTTGAGTTAGTGTGCCTCAGCACTTAGGAGGTGACAGGGTTAAAACTTTCATATTAGGCACTTATCTATTGAGCAGACACAGGCTGGAGTCATCAGAACACGAGAAATCAGAAGTGCCTGCTTAGGAAAAAGGGCCATTTTGAGGGGAGATGCACATGCTAAATATCTCTGTGAGGTTCTGTAATTGTGCAAAGGCAGAAGGAGCTCATTGCCAATCTGTTTTATAACAATGCTGCTGGGAGCCGGGATGATCATGCGCTGTTAGAGATGCGGGAACTTAGGACTGTCCCTCTATTTCTCTCTGTCACTATCCTTTTCTCATTCCAACAACCTTTCTTATTTTCCTTATTCTCTCCTTTCCACTTTTCTTTCTTTTATTTAAAAAATACTTACAGAATACCTCCCATGTGCCAGAATGTGCCAGGAGATAGAAGCAGCAGAGAAGAGACTCATTTGTCTGCGTCTTCTCAGGCATCTGCACAGGCAGCAACCACACAGCAGCATTTAAAGCCATGACCTCTGCTGGGATGGTGGGAAAATGAGGAAGAACATGACCCGTGGATCCCCTCTAGCCATGATGTCAATCAAAGCCACTCAGCTGATGAGAATCAAACCCTGTCTCTTGAGCCAGGGTCTAGTTGGCTCTATGACAGTGGTTCTCAACCTATGGGTCGTGACCCCTCTGCGGGTCAAACAGCCCTTTTCAGATATTGTTGAACCCTTTGAATAGGAGGTGAGGACAGACACACGATCTTTCTAGCTACAGGGCCGTACATGAAAAGAACAGAGCACCTAGGTCAGTAGGGTGGTGTGAAGGAAAACAAGGCTTCTCGGAAATGTGAGATTTAGATGGGAAGAGTGGTCCAGTGAGGGGTCCTTCCTCTTCACAGAGAAGATGACTCTGTTCCAGCGTGTGTGAGCTATGATCCTGTCACATCGCATGTCAGATGAATTTGGGGAAATGGGTTGGGAAATAGCTTCACAGACACAAAGTAGCCTGCAGCAACCCCATAGGAAGCTGGCATGAAATGATTTGTGGTGCTCAATAGGGTCAGAAGCAAGGCACACAGGAACCACAGGAGGAGTGCTTGATTCTGCCCAAGAAGGTGGGAGTGGGAATTATCCAGAAGTTTCTGGAAAGCATGGAGTGGGGTGAGGACACACCCCAGGGAAATGAGAAATCACATATCCTCAAAGGCATGAATGCATATGTGGTGATCAGTTTTGACTGGTACAACTGCAAAATTCCTCATCACTCATTGACATAACTTATATAGTGTTGGACGTTGTACTGAGGTGTCTATCAAGGACCCAGATGTCTAGGCTCAGCTTATTGTTATGGGCAACACCTGGCCCATACTGGCCTGCTGACAGCTTAATCTTTAGACAAGTGGTTCTCAATCTGTGGGTCATGACCACTCTTAGGATCACATATCACATATCCTGTATATTAGATATTTCTATTACGATTCATAAAAGTAGCAAAACTAAATAAAATAACAATGAAATAATTTTATGGTTGGGGTCACCACAACATGAGATACTGTATGAAAGGGTCACAGCATTAGGAAGGTTGGGAACCACTAGTCTGGACTAAAGCTGAGGAATTCCCAGGCTATCTCTGGGTAATGAGCTCTAATTAGAGCTGATTCCCAGCAGGATGATTTTGGGACTGATATTGTCTGTCGTTAGCTGTCATTATTCCCTTTAAAAAAAAAAAAAAAAAAACCTTGGTTAATCAGTGTTGTAGAATCCTCCATGTTTGTTTTCTCAAAATAATCCCTTGTTTTTTGCTATTAAGTGGACTTTCATTATTTCCACCCCAAATTATAATATGCATTCAAGTCTAGTTTCCCATCCACATGCTCAGACAATGGCTAAGTATTCCGGCTCCATTGGGGAGGGGTGTACCCAAGGTGTAATACAGGTGCTGCCAGGCTGATATGGGGGAGAGATGGGTAAGCAGAAAGAAGCCAAGGTAAGCCTGATCGTACCATTGTGCCCACCCTTCAGTCAGCAAAATGAATTTGAGTGTGTGACAACATTCCCATACCTGCTCATCATGAATTCTAGAAATTCTTGTTGGTTAGGAGGCAATGTCTACCTCTTCCTTGGAACTTAGAGCATCACACATTCTGGATGCATTATACAGTTAATTGATTTGTGCATGAAGATTTTAGCTGCTTTCGTGCTTCCATGAATGAAGTCCACATGATCCTCAGTCTGTTTCTATGGTTTCCTTCCTCCAGACACATTAATCAGTCTGTCAGTTTATTATGGATTTTGGTGCCTTTCTTTCCCTTCAAATCTGAGTCCATATTAATTTAGTTTTCATTTCACACTGTTTAAAAATAGAACAAAATTGTTTTGACTAGCATACAATCAAACGCTAGATGTTGAAAGAATTTACCTCAGCTGTCTAGATCTCTGTTGCCTTTCTCTTGTCATTCTGAGATGCTGCTGTGTTCCACTGCCTCAGGGAAAGGCGAATCAGGCCTCAGTTGTCTCAGTGATGCTCTGGGTCAGTCAGTAGCCTCAGTTACTGCTTTCCCAAGCTCAAAAATGCACTGGCCCTACCCACAAGGGTGACCACAGCAGCCATGGCCTTCTGGAGGAAAGATAAGATGTGCTACTTTTATTTGTTGCTAAAGAGCCTATTGCCTCAGCCAAAGACACTGGGGTGGTCACTTGGAATGCTCCAAAGAGCCCAATCCAATTGCTGCTGTTGGACTTGTCAACTCCTCGCAATGTGCCAGTTACAACACCTCCCTGTAGTGTTCCTGGCAGAAACTTTTGTTTCTTCAGTGTTCATTGCTGTAGAGGTTAAGAACATGAGCCTTGCTGCCAGACCTGGGATGGTCTCCTGTGTCTCTTACTGGCTTTGAGGGCTTGGGCTGTCTTCTTCCTGACATCATCAAGCCCCAATCCCTTACTTATAAGATTAGGAGAACAATGATCTACCATTTAAGATTGCTGGAGGTTCAGTGGAGATAGCACATGGATGTAGAATAGGGCTTCCACTGACATAGCTTCTGTTAGCCTTAATACCCTTTGCTATCATATGGGTCATGAACATCACCTAGACATCTATGAGTTAAAGGCTTTGCCCCAGAGTGATGCTACCAGAAGATGGCACAATCTTTAGGAAATGGGATCCTCTATGAGGTATGTAGGTCATTAGGGTGTACCCCTGAAGAGATGGTGGCCTCATGCCTACCTTTTCCTTCTCTTTCTCTTCTAAGCCATGAGGCTAGAAGCTTGTTCTGTAATGTGGCTCTGTTATTGGCACCTGACACTCTTAAGGGAAGCCTGAAAGTGGTGAGGGACTCCCCATCCTCCAGAGCATGAGCTAGGTGGGGCCTCTAAAGCCATGAACCAAAGGGACCCCTTTCTCTTTATAGGTTGTTTATTTCAGAAATTTTGTGGGACTGACCAAAAGCCAGTACCCACTACTAGTGACATGTGTCCTGTCCCTAGTGTTATGCTGCTTGTTGACATACACTTCTTTATTTCCTTTGATTGTTCTGAGACAAAAAAAGGCCCAGGCAGTTCTCAGCTTCCTAAGTGCTGGGGTATAGGCCTGGCTGATTTCTTAATTTTCAAAATGCTTACTTGATACAGGTTGACTACTTTGTTAGACTTTTGTACACTCTTCAGTCTTATTTCCACAGCAATGCTTTATGAAGGCACTCCTACTCTGTGAAGGCACCCCCACTCTGTGAAGATACTTCCTCTCTGTGAAGACACTCCCTCTGTGAAGACACTTCCACTGTGAAGACACTCCCACCGTGAAGACGTTTCCCCTCTGTGAAGACACTCCCTCTGTGAAGACACTCCCACTCTGTGAAGATACTCCCACTGTGAAGCATTTTTCCTCTGTGAAGACACTCCCATTCTGTGAAGATACTCCCACTGTGAAGACATTTTCCCTCTGTGAAGACACTCCCACTGTGAAGACACTCCCACTGTGAAGATATTTTCCCACTGTGAAGACATTTCCACTCTGTGAAGACACTCCCACTGGGAAGACACTCCCTCTCTGTGAAGACATTTTCCCTCTGTGAAGACATTTTCCCTCTGTGAAGACACTCCCTCTCTGTGAAGACACTCTCACTGTGAAGACATTCCCACTCTGTGAACACACTTTCACTCTGTGAAGACATTTTCCCTCTGTGAAGACACTCCCTCTCTGTGAAGACACTCTCTCTCTGTGAAGACACTTCCCTTCTGTGAAGACATTTTCCCTCTGTGAAGACACTCCCACTGTGAAGACACTTTCACTCTGTGAAGGCACTCCCACTCTGTGAAGGCACTTTCACTCTGTGAAAACACTCCCACTCTGTGAAGACACTCTTGCTGTGAAGACACTCCCACTGTGAAGACATTTTCCCTCTGTGAAGACACTCCCACTGTGAAGACACTTTCACTCTGTGAAGGCACTCCCACTCTGTGAAGACACTTTCACTCTGTGAAGACATTTTCCCTCTGTGAAGACACTTCTACTGTGAAGACACTCCCTCTCTGTGAAGACACTCTCACTGTGAAGACATTCTCACTCTGTGAACACACTTTCACTGTGTGAAGACATTTTCCCTCTGTGAAGACATTTTCCCTCTGTGAAGACACTCCCTCTCTGTGAAGACACTCCCACTGTGAAGACACTCCCTCTCTGTGAAGACATTTTCCCTCTGTGAAGACATTTTCCCTCTGTGAAGACACTCCCTCTCTGTGAAGACACTCTCACTGTGAAGACATTCCCACTCTGTGAACACACTTTCACTCTGTGAAGACATTTTCCCTCTGTGAAGACATTTCCCTCTGTGAAGACACTCCCTCTCTGTGAAGACACTCTCACTGTGAAGACATTCCCACTCTGTGAACACACTTTCACTCTGTGAAGACATTTTCCCTCTGTGAAGACACTTCCACTGTGAAGACACTCCCTCTCTGTGAAGACACTCCCACTGTGAAGACACTTTCACTCTGTGAAGGCACTTTCACTCTGTGAAAACACTCCCACTCTGTGAAGACACTCTCGCTGTGAAGACACTCCCACTGTGAAGACATTTTCCCTCTGTGAAGACACTCCCACTGTGAAGACACTTTCACTCTGTGTAGGCACTCCCACTCTCTGAAGGGATTCTTACTTCTTTGTTGCAAAGGAGGCCTCTGAGACTCAGTGGTTGAGGCCTCATCATGCAGCTGTCAAGGACAGGGCCAGTCGTCGTTCTGATTTCTGCCTTTTGATTTTATTACAGTTTTGAAAACTATAAACCTCATCAGAGTTGATTTTCTAGTTTCTGTTTTGTGGGCAGGAACCCTCTGCAGCTGGTTGCTTGGGCTAACCACTGCAGGGTGGTAGCTCAAACAACAGGAACATGTCTCCCTCTCCTAGAGGCTAGAATCCCAGATCACAGTGTTGGCAAGATGAATGTATTCTGAGGCTGTTTTGTTCGGCTTGAAAATGGTGTCTTCTCTCTGGGTCCTTATATGTCACTTCTGCTCCAGTGCCTGTGTCACTATCACTTATAATAGGACACCAGTCATAATGAATTTGCCTATCCTAATGACCTCATTTTAGAGTTGTTATCTTTCTTTTTTTAAAAATATTTATTTTTATTTTATGTAAATTGCTGTTTTGCCTGCATGTGTAACTGTGTAAGGATGTCAGATCTTGGAATTATAGACAGTTGTTAGCTGTCATATGGATGCTGGGAATCGAACTCAGGTCTCTTGGAACAACAGTCAGTGCTCTTAACCGCGGAGCCATTTCTCCAGCCCCGAGTTGTTATCTTTCTAAAGTCTCTCTCTCTAAATGAGGTTATATTCTGAGGTACTGAGAATTACTTAGACACACTGGTATACCAAGGAAGGCTTGTTATAAATGCATCAACAATTATTGTCACTATCACATTCAATGGTGTCATAAGAGCCTGTTTCTCAGCACAACTAGGTGGGCTATAAGGAAGAAGGGCTATGTATGAACTCAGTATGGACCCTGTATGAAGTGTTAAAAGAGGCCATATGTTGATAGACTGATGGAATAGCAAGAATAATCTGTGTTAGTGTTGTAGTAATTTTTTATAGTCTGTATACACATACAAAATGTATAGTATATGTATTAGCATATGTAGAGACTACAGTACACACATATCTATTTAGAGAGTCATGTACAGTGACAATAACATATATTTTGGATGCACATATGCACTATATGTGTATGTGGCATGCTTTTAGTAATGTGGTAGAGGTAGCATGCATTACATCTAATATATGCATATACCTATATGAGCATACAGTATACACAAATATACAGTCTATTTGTGGGAGCATCTAAAGTGATTAATGTATAGTTCTTAGGCTGCTGGAGATATCTCCCTTTCTGATCATAACTCATCATTAAGGTCTTGACATGGTTTTGCCTCATTTTCAGCTTTATGCACTGCAGCGTCCTTAGAGCCTTTAAGCCACCAAGTATACCTCATTTTGCAGTAATGACAGCCCCTAGGAAGAGCACAGATTGGATTAGCACACAGTATTGTTACTTCAGCACCCTGGGGAGCCACAGCTGTGCTGCACAGCTGTGAAAAGCTGCTTCAGCTCTGCTTACTTTCTTTAAATCAGCAATGACCTAAAGAAATGAACCCCAGTGCTCAGGAAATGCAGCTGGAGTCAGTGCTCTGAAAGTGGAAGGCACACAGAACAGAAGGAAAATTTTATGGCTGCCAATGGCTGACACTGCAAGGCAGAATTTATTGATTTTTTCAGTGTAGCCTTCCAGAGCTCAAATTCCTCACAGAAATTGTCAAATTGTTTTGATGGAAATGCGGTAGCTATCCCAATCTCCCTAACTTTCTCATGTGATTGAAATTTGTGCATCTGCGTCTCATGTAACATTTTCAGGTCAAACCAGCTCAATGCAATGCATTTTGGGATTTCCTAACAGGAGTGAAGTGCAATGTAGAATTCCTAAGGAATTCATAGAATAGTAAAGAAGTCATATGCTTCCAGCAGCCCAGGAGAGACACTGAGAAAACTGTTAATTCTGATACAAGGTGGGGAGCCATCAGTGAGACATCATTTCCTCCTGGGAGAATACTGGACCTGGGTCTTCTCAGATTCTATTGCTCCTTTTGTTGGGATTATGCAGGGTTGAAGGGAAATTCATCCAAAGAGAGCAGGTTGCTGTTGCACCTGAGAGCAATGGTGGTACTAGTGAGAGAAGACCTCGTGAGGCAAAGCTCTGCTCAGATGGAAAGATAAAAGAAGCTGAGATGAAACACAATGGGACCACTGTTTGCTTGGAGAAGTAGGACTCACCTATGCTGAACACAAAGCAGGAGCAGAAATCCAGTTGCAAAAGAAGCCCTACTAGATAGGCGGTCCTTACAGTAACACACTAGCCAAATGATGATTGACAAAGACGAGCAGGTCTCATTTCAGATACTTTATTTTGACAAAGGGTAATTTGACAGTTTTTTGACTGTTATTAATTGATTTGTTTACTTTATGGTTTATGGAAGATTTAAAATGGTTTAGCGTTTACTGTTTATTTATGTATTAGTAGTCTACTTTCATTGATTGTGGCTCTTACTTGTTGGACAATGTTTTTAATGAGTTTTTAAGATATTGCATTGTACTCTAAACACTCTGGAGGCTGAAGCAGGAGGATTGGGAGTTCAGAACTAGATAGTGCTAAAGACCGGGATAAAACTAGAAATGAAAAATTCAGGAAGTCAAATAAGATCCCGTGCTGTAGAGATGGCTCAGCAGTTAAGAGCACTGACTGTTCTTCCGGATGATCTGAGTTTGATTCCCAGCATCCACATGGCAGCTAACAACTCTCTGTAATTCCAAGATCTGACATCCTTACACAGATATACATGCAGGCAAAACACCAATTCACATAAAATAAAAATAAATATTAAAAAAGTCTCAGTGATAAGCCTTACCAACAGAGAAGATATGAAGGAGAGAATCTCAGACATTGAAGACTAAGTATATACTGGATAGTTTTATGTCAACTTAACACAAGCTAAAGTCATCTGAGAGAGAGAACCTCAATTGAGAAAATATCTCCATAAGGTCAGGCTGTAGGCCAGCCTATTGGGCATTTTCTTAGTTAATGATTAAGTAGGAGGGTCCCGCCCATTGTGGGTGGTGCCATCCATAGACTGATGGTCCTGAGTTCTATAAGAAAGCAGACAAAGCAAGCCAGGGTAAGCAAGCCAGTAAGCAGCATCCTCCATCTCCTCTGTGCCAATGCCTGACTCCAGGATCCTGCCCTGTTTGAGCTCTTGTTCTGACTTCCTTCAAAAATGAACAGGGATATGGAATTGTAAGTAAAATAAATCCTTTAATCCTCAATTTCTTTCATAATGTGTTTCATCTGAAAAATCATAACTCTAACTAAGATAAGGTAGACTAAATGGACACCCTAGTCAAAGAAAACGTTAATGTTAAGTAAAAAACACTAGGTACAGAGCATCTGGGACATCTGGGACATTATGAAAAGACAGAATCTAATAGGAATAAAGGAAAGAGAAAAAAATTAGGTCAAAGGCCCAGAAAATATTTTTAACAGAGTCATACATAGAAAGAAAATTTCCTAGCCTAAAGAAAAAGGTGCCTATCAAAGTACAAGAAGTTTACAGAACACTCCTAGACTAGATCAGAAGAGATATTCTCCACAATGCATAATAATCAAAATGCTAAATGTACATAACAAAGAAAAAATACTAAAAGTTGGAAGAAGAAAAGACCAAATAATGTATAAGACAGACCTATGAGAATAACACCTGACGTCTCAATGGGAACTCTAACTGTCAGTAGGGCTTGAACAGAGTGCTGCAGACTCTAAGAAACCACAGATGTGAGTTCAGACTATTGCACCCAGCAGATCTTTCAGTTACCCTAGATGGAAAAAGAAATTTCCATTTATGATAAAACCAAATTTAAGCAGTATTTATCCACAAATAAAGCTCTCCAGAAGGCACTATAAGAAAAAAATAGTGTAGAGGTTAATCACACCCAAGAAAACATAAATAATAAGTAGTTGAATAATAATAAATCAAAGCAATAACAGGAATAAATAAAATTGGCTCATTGATAACTTCCATTCTTAATAATCTCAATTCTCAAAAAAAGAAGACATAGACTAATAGATTTGATTTGAAAGCAGGATCCATTCTTCTGCAGAATCTAAGAAATACGCCTTAGCATCAAGGGTAGACATTATCTCAGGGTAAAAAAATGGAAAATGATATTCCAAAAAAATGGATTGTAGCCATTTTGATATGTGACAAAATGGACTTTAAACAAAAATTAATCAGAAGAGACAAAGAAGTACTCTACATATTCACCAAAAGAAAAATCTACCAAGAGAACATTGCAGTGTTCATTTATGCATCAAACACAGGGCACTCAAATTCATAAAGGAAACGCTACTACAGCTTACATCATATATTGAACCTCACACATTGATAGTGGGAGAGTTCAATACTCCACTCTCACCAACAGACAAGTCACTTAGACACAAACAAAACAGAGAAATTCTGAAGCTAAGTAACATCATAAGTCAAATTGATCAGCAGATATTTATAGAACATTTCATCCTAATACAAAAGAATATACCTTCTTCTCAGCACCTCATGGAACTTTTTCCAAAACTGACCACATACTCAGGCATAAAGCAAATCCAGCAGATTCAAGACAACTGAAATGATACCCTGAATCCTATCTGACTACCATGGACTAAAGCTGGATATCAATAATAGAAAGCATGCAAACTCATGGAAACTGAACAACTCACCTTTGAGTGAAAATGGGTCAAGGCAGAATTAAGAAGGAAATTAAAACCTTCTTAGAACTGAGTGAAAATGAAAACACTACATACCCAAGCTATAGGATAGGACGAAAGCAGTTCTAAGAGACAAGTTTATAGCTCTAAGTGCTTACATTAAAAAAAAAAAAAAAGTTGAGGGAATCTTATGTTAGTAATTTAATAGCACACCTAAAAGATCTACAATAACAAGAAAAATAACATCCCAAAAGAATAGATGGCAAGAAATAATAAACTCAGGGTTAAAATCAGTAAAATAGAAATAACAATAGTTAAAAAAAATCAACAAAATATCAGTGATACAGACAAACCCTTAGCCAAATTAATTAAAAGAGAGAAAAGATCCAAATGAATAAATTTAGAGATGTAAAAGGGGTACAACAAGAGATACTGAGGAAATCCCAAGAATCATAAGGATGTACTTTAAAAATTTGTATTCCATTGAACTGGAAATTCTAAAAGAAACAGATAAATTTCTTGATATATATGATTTATCAAAGTTAAATTAAGGTCAGATAAGCAACTTAAATAGACTTATTGCCTCTAGTGAAATAGAAGCAGGAATGAAATGTTTCTCAGTCAACAAAAAGTCCAGGGCCATACGGATTCAAAGCTGAATTCCAGACTTTCAAAGAAGAATAAATGCCAATACTCCTCAAATTATTTTTGCAAAATAGATGCTGAAGGAACACTGCCTAATTGTTTTCAGTGCTCAGCTCCCTTGGTAAAAATATTATTCTAAATTGGGCTTCATACCAAAAGGATTGTTTTCTCTATTAAATTAATTCTTAAAAATTGGACAGAGAAGACTTGTAGCATCACTGAGGATCACTGATTTGTTCCAATAAGAGTGATATTATTTGCTGTATTGAGTCACCTGAGTAGTTCATTCCAAGCTGACCCTTGGTGTGATGTAGCTCCTTACAGCTGGGAACAAGAAATTTAAATACAAATTTAAATATATGTAAATAATTTTAAATAAATATAAATTTAAATATTGCTTCTTTATAAGCTGTCACTGCTCTGCTTTACTACATGTCCAAATGTCCTATTCTTCTCTTGGCTTTTTGCTCGAGTCAGTATGTCTGGCAGGTGGCTATATTTGTCACAAGCTTGCGTATACCCATAGGTAGCAGTTTTTTTTTTTTTTCAAAGTTAAAAGCGCATCAAACACGCCTAGCATTTATTATTTTAGTCACAAACCTACAGACCCCTCAGTAAACCCTCCTTGGGGCCTGGGCCCCAGCACTTTAAAGTTGATGACCTTGGCTATAGGTAGCAGAGATAGGGCCAGTTGGGGACTGGCTCTGAAACAGGGGTAGGCCCCTAAATGGAGAATTGTGTGGGGGATGCAAAGATCAGGGCTGATCTAGATTCTGAGCAGAGGGCTCAATAAAAAAAAAAATCTCATAAAGAAATGAGGAGTACAGCTTTTTAACTGAATTATATTTTGGAAGCTTAGCATTCATATGTGGTAAGTCATATCTTTTCCCAGCATTTCTCTTTAATGTCAGCATAGTTTGATAGCAATTGAAAGCATCAGTAGATAGATAATGGGTCAACTTCTCGGTCTTTGTGCTGTTATTAGAGGCTCCTGACCCCAGACTAGGTTCTGTTTTGTCTTCCTGAGACCTGCCCCAAATTCAGAGTATGTGTCATGGAAACACTGGTTAACAGTCATGGAACAGTAAGTCCAGGATTTTGTCAAGTCTAGGCCTGTGAGAGTCTCATATCATCTGCTCTGCTCTTTACAGAATCAGCTCATTTTAAGGAAATGTGATATTGAACCCCCCAAATACCATTAGCCTTGCTTAGTTTTCAAGTGAAATGTCTCTCATATCCATTTTTGCTTCCCTCTTGTCAGTAATAGAGCAGTCTGAGTTTAGGGAAGCACATGGCCTCCAGATCCAAACTACACCTTCCAGGCTCCCTTGCAGCTATGTGTGGCTTATAGGATGTGAACAAATGTGAAGTGGGAAACTTCTGGGTTTTTATATAGATTTAATATTTGTCCTGTCTTGTCTCTATCACCTTCTCCTAACTTGGGAAAGGGCAAAGACCAGAGCAGCAGCAGCTGCCTGTTGAGGGTTGTGGTGCCCACTCCGCTCTACTTACTCCTGAAATCTTCTTTATAGATTGGAGTCTGGTTAGCCACTTCATCTATTCTGTAATTCACAGATCAAATGATTGTAATAGTAGAAATGTCTACCCTTCATTCTTACAGAGCACAGTAGATTTCAGGGATAGTTACATGTGAGGGTAGGAGTATTGTGATTTGAGTGTGAAATGTTCCCGTGGGCTAGGGTGTTGGACACTTACTGCTGAACTGGTGCTGCTGCTCTGGAGGTTTCTGGAACCTTTGAAAGGTAGGGTCTAGTTGAAGGAAGTAGGTCATTAGGTGTGTCTTTCAAGGTTATACTTGGTCCCCCACTCCCTCTTTGCCTTCTGTTTCCTGCCAACCATGAAGCCATCAGCCTTCTCTGCATGCTGCCCCAACTGTGATATTCTGCCCAGATGCATCCTGGGATTGGGCCACTGTGGATTGGACCTTTGAAACCATGAATCGGAACAAATCACCCTTCCCTGAAATTATTCACACCAGCTATTTTGTCAAGTGATAGAAAAACAATGAATGCAAGGGTTATGAATCCAATCTCCAGTGCATTCTCAAATGGCTATCAGAAGGAGAATCTGGGCTGCTGGGCAGAGGGTTCAACAGGTCAAGTATGGGGAACTGAGTCTGGATTCTTCTCCCAGTTTCATTTTTGTTGCTGTGATAAAATATCACAGCAGAAATAACTCAGGGGAAACGAAATTTATATGTTTCAGTTTATAGTTCCTTGTTACAGCTCCTCATATGAGAGATATCATAGTGTCAAGAGTTCAAAGCAACGGCTACCTGACATTCACAGTTAGGAGCAGAGAGAGCTGAGTGTGTACAGGCCTGCTTGTTTTGTTTTTTCATCTCTTGTATAGTTCAGAGCCTCCTGCTTAGGAATGGTGTCACAATAGGGTCTTTCCTCATCAGTTAACAATCAAGGCAACCCCCTGCAGACATGCCCACAGTCAATCTGATCTAGACAGTTCCTTAATTAAGAATTTTTCTTGGTATTATTTAGGTGTGTCTGTTGATAGGTCCTAATAGTTCCTTTTGAGGAGGGGGGTGAGAAGGCACAGAATCAAAGACACAGATCCCAGGAGTCAGTTGAAAAGGACTAACTCATTTATTCAACAATGGGGAGAGCCTTATATACCGGCCTCCCAGCTCCCAGGCTGTGTTATAATCTGGTGATATTACATGGCTGTCCCTAATCAGTTGGGCATGATAGATCTGACAGCATCTGTTGCTAGGCAGATTTCCAACAGTCAGGGATGCTGGGTAGTGCCTGTTTCTAGGCAGATTCTGAGCAATCAGGAATGTTGGACAGCAGCTGTAGGTAGGCCCTCAGGCAGACTCCGGGTTGGCTCATAAGGAAGTACATTATGTTCATGCCTTGGCAACTGGTTTGAGGCAATTTCCTTGGCCCTATGGGCCTGTCCTACTACATGTGTCAAGGTGACTAACCATCACATATTCCCAGCACCCATGTTAAAAACTCAGGCATACATCTCCCTAACCCTATTCAAATGAAGGAAGAGGAAAATGCCTCTTTTTTTTGTAATCAGGAAGTAAGAGATTTTCCCTATATTGGCTAATTTTCTTAAGGTCTTTGGTCTCACATGCCTCTCATAGACATGCTATGTCTATGCTGTGGCTACAAATCGGCTGGGGAAGTATATTGTAGAAAGAAGCCTATAATACTCTGGGAAACAGGCAGAGTTGCAGCCTGTTGTCTGGTGTGTTCTAAGAGTATCACATGATTCTCTAGCACAAGAATGACTATAAGATGCAGTATTAAAAATCCATTCCCTGTAACTGTAGGCCCATTACAAATGTCTCCCTTTGAGACTGACCTAGGCACTCTACATGTGTGCAACAGTTGTGTAGCTTGGTCTGTTTGCAAGGCTTTTAGCAGTGAGATCAGGGCCTGTTCCTGGGCACTTAGGTGTCTTTTGGGAACTTGTTCCCCATGCTGGATTACCTTGTCCAGCCTTGATGCAGGGGAAGGAACTCAGTCCTACCTCAACTTGATGTGCCATGCTTTGTTCAAGTCCATAGGATGCCTGCCCCTTTCTGAATGGAGATGGAGGAGGAGTGGATGGGAAGATGGGTAGATGGGAGTTGAGGGGGAAGGGGATGGGAGGGGAGGATGGAGGGGAAACTGTGGTTGGTATGTAAAATAAATTTTAAAAAAAGTTAAATAAAATAAAATTTAAAAACCCACATATCCCTTTCAAATTATTATTGTCATGAGTTATTAGCCAGTACACAATCGAGAAAAAGAGAATATACTACTAATTTTAATAAGTAATAAAACAGAAGCTATGAATGAAGAAAAATGTGACTTTGTCAGTACTGTCTTTCTTAATGTTACTAGAAAATTCACACTATAGAATATAATTGCTTATTGCTGTTGGAATGGGACATGGTTAGTGGAACTCGCATTTTAGTTTCCATTTTTATGGGTTTAAGAATCATGTCCTCTTGATGGTGAGAATGATTTCATAGAAATGGAAAATGGTTTAGAATAGTAGGCTGGGGACTGAATGAGGCTCAATGGCTAAGAGCACTAACTGCTTGCAAAGGATCCAGGCTTGGTTCCCAGCACCCACGTGGTGGCTTACAATTGTCTGTGACTCCAGTTCCACTGCTTAGAGCAGATTACCAATGGGAGTGACCGTGGTAGGGACAAGGGTTAGTGTTTTTATTTATTTTTTATTTTAACTCCTTTTTTTTTAATATAAAACTGCATCTTCTTTATTTTTCATACTTTTAATTTCAGAACAAATATAAAACAAACATAACACCACAATACACAATACCCAACCCTGCTATTCTGTGGGAGGGGGTTTCCTCTAGCATAGGAGAGCAGAGAGAGTCAGGTAGGTCAGGGCCAGCCAAAGCTGCTGGGGGCCACAGGGAAACTATACAGGGGGCAAGGTCTTCCCAGGTCTTTAATCCACTTCTTCCATGCGGGAGGCATCCTCATCACCCTCCAGTTAGTAAGATCGAGACCAGCCTGGTTACAAAGCAAGTTCCAGAACAGCCAGCTAGGACTGTTACACAGAAAAACTTGTCTCAAAAAAAAAAAGAAAGAAAAAAAGAAAGGAAGGAAGAAAGAAAGAGAAAAGGTAGAAGAGGAAAAAAGCAATGTATAATTAAGAAATGAGGTTAGTAGTTAATCTATGATAATCAAAATTGTAGTCACATTATGTATGTTTTCAAAGTTAAATGGGTATATTTTAAACAGATAATTTTTTAAAAAAAAATATTTATTTATTTATTATGTATACAGTGTACAGAAGAGGGTGCCAGATCTCATCAAAGATGGTTATGAGCCACCATGTGGGTGCTGGGAATTGAACTGAGGACCTCTGGAAGAACAGTCAGTGCTCTTAACCTCTGAGCCATCTCTCCAGCCCCGATAGATGAATTTCAAATACTTCAAAAATCAATAGAATATGGCAGTTAAGATGTTTAGTGGTACCCAGCTCCCAAATAAATACACAGAGACTTATTATTCCTTATGAATGCCTGGCCTTAAATTGGCTTATTTATAACCAGTTTTTCTTAAATTATCTCAATACCTCTTGCTTCAATACCTTTCTGTATTTTGTATGTCTTTCTCTCTCACTCCGTGGCTAGTTACGTGGCTGGGTCCTGGCCCCTGGCATCCTCTTCTGTTTCTCTCTTTCTTGATCCTCCCTCTTCTCTCTACTCTTTATTCTCTATGCCCGCAAGCCCCACCTACTCCTCAGTCCTGCTTTTCTACTGACCATTCAGCTTTCTATTAGACCAGTCAGGTGTTTTAGACAGGCAGAATAACACAGCTTTACAGAGTTAAACAAATGCAACGTAAAAGAATGCAACACATCTTTGCATCATTAAACAAATATTCCACAGCATAAAGGAATGTAACACATTTTAATATTCCACAACATTTCCCCCTTTTATCTAAATAAAATAAAAGGTTTTAACTTTCACATAGTAAAACTATATACAATAGAAACAGTTATCAAGTAAGAATTACATTTACTATATTTAGTTCATTTATATTTATCAAATTCAGAGAAAATACTCCATTACCAATCTTATCTTAGTGATTCCAAAATTTTATACCTAATTTACTTTCTATCATAACTAAGGGAAACTATAACTCTAACTATTTAGTCTTTGACTCCATCAAAACCTCCAGAAGAATGTATTATTATCTAATAACAGAGACATGAAGCTGACTGGACAGTCACCCAAAGTTCCTCTGCAATTTGGGGGCATCCATCTTCAGCATACAGGGCCCAGAATATCTGGCAGACTTTTCAGTGAAACAGAAAATTTGAAGGACTGTCCTGCCTTGTATTGGCAAATTCTTTAGTCACTTTCCTCCGTGTCCTGCAGAATATCTGACAGACTCTTCTGTGAAGCAGGAATCTCAAAAGACTGTCCTGCCTTGTCTTGGCAGAGTTCAACAGTCTTTCCTGTGTATCTCTTGTCCAGTCTATACAGCATACTGTTAGCAGTCAAGGCAAAAAGAGTTTCTTGCTCAAATGGCTAGCTTTTGCCACAATGAAAGCAAGCTCCATATGGAGTTTGATGATGATCATCCTTTTATGAAATAAGTGCCAGAACCAGATGTGTCTCATTGTCATGAAAAACCTTAGGCTATTAAACACCTTAACTGCCATATTCTTTTGTTTTTTGAAGTGTTTGAAAATTATCTATTTAAAATATACCCATTTAACTTTGAAAACATACATAATGTTTTCATACAATTTTGATTATCATAGATTAACTACTAACCTCATTTCTTAATTATACATGCTTTTTCATTTTCTTCTATCTTTTCTCCTTCCTTCCTACGTTCTTTCTTTTCTTCCTTCCTTCCTTCTTTTGAGAGAAGTTTCTCTGTGTAACAGTCCTGGCTGGCTATTCTGGAACTTGCTTTGTAACCAGGCTGGTCTTGATCTCACTGAGATCTGTCTTTCTCTGCCTCCTGAGTGCTGCAATTAAGGCCATGCACCACCACTGCCTGGCTATACATTGCATTTTTAAATGAGCTGTATAAGCACAATACTGCAAATAATAGTAGAAGTATATATACAGTATAACAAAAATAACTTTAAATTTATATCAATTTATCAAAGTCCATACCAATGCAAAATATTTAAGATTAATAATTATCTTTTTACCTTATATTCCCCTAAAAGATAAACATCTATAATCCACCAAATAACCAATAACCATCTACTTCATCTTTTGGAAGTATGGGCATTATCTTCTTTAGACTGCTTCATATTGTCTATTGCCAAAGGCATCTGTAGGGGTCCCTGAGAAAAATTGAGATAATGACCAAGTCCTAGGAAGACCAGCTATAACCTTTGTTGATATCACCTGTCAAGATTCAGGAGATTTCCCCTGATCCAACCTAATTCATACCAAGTCAAGATATCAAATACCATAGAAGAACATCATGGATGGACATGAAGCTTCTCATATCACAGCATCACCAAAGAGGCATGGGTGGTCCCATCAAGTATCTTCTGAAATCCTCCTCCTCCATGGAGGCAGCCACAGGTTTCTCTTGATACAAGAGGGATTAAGCAGTCATGTTGTTCCTGGAAAAGGCTGAACTGGTTCCATGCAGCTTCACTCAGTGGTTGGTTTCTCCATCCAAAGCATGAGAGAGAGAGAAGGGGCTCTGTGTACCTGCACTCTAATATTACACTGACCCTCCAGCCATGCTCAAATTCTGGTGCCTGGAGGCCAAAGGTAATTCTCAGATCTGTGATATCCAAACGGTGACGAATCTAGGTCAAGGTAATAGTATCCACTCTCCACTACACTAAAGTATCTAGGCTGATTCAATTTAGCAATCCGGTTCACAAGCTCATGTCTGTCAGCAGCTGTTGTTTGCTTATCAACATTTAAAAAAATCAAGGACAATACAGCAACATACAAGATCTTGACTTCCTGTGTATTTCCCATCTCTTCATAGCTTATTTTATTTTTTTATTACTTTACTTCTCTTTAAAGACTTTTTAAAACTACTTCTTGGGGCTGGAGAGATGGCTCAGCGGTTAAGAGCACCGTCTGCTCTTCCAGAAGACCCGGGTTCGATTCCCAGCACCCACATGGCAGCTAACAACTGTCTGAAGTTCCAGTTCCAGGCAAACACCAAGGCAAATAAATAAGCAAATAAATAAAGTTTAAAAAAAAAACTACTTCTTTCTTTCTATTACTTTCTATATCATTTCTCTCTTTCTTAAGCCTATGCACATTGTTAATCACACTGTAAACTGCTTAGAGATTTTGTTCCATAGTATTTCTAGCCTCTCTCTCTCTCTCTCTCTCTCTCTCTCTCTCTCTCTCTCTCTCTCTTACTCACTCATCTGCATGAGCACAAAACTGCTAAGTGGTGTGGCTAGGACCTCTGTTGTGGCTTTGTCGACTGGCTATGCCTGCTTCTTGGGTCTTTAAGTTTAAAAAGCTGGGGGCTGGAGAGATGGCTCAGCGGTTAAGAGCACCGTCTGCTCTTCCAGAGGACCCGGGTTCGATTCCCAGCACCCACATGGCAGCTAACAACTGTCTGTAGTTCCAGTTCCAGGCAAACACCAAGGCAAATAAATAAAATAAATAAATAAAAAGTTAAAAAAAAAAAAAAAAAAAAAAAAGTTTAAAAAGCTGGCTATAAACAAGCCAAGCTAAGGCCAGGCATTGAAGCTACAGAGTTCTAGAGCTGCATTTGACCAGGAACTACATTTAACCTTCCTAGGTTTAGAAAGCCAGGACCTGTGCTGCCACGGGTGTTCCTACCCAGCATGCTCCTTCTATCTAGCTTACTGCTACTAGCTTACCTGTACAGCAGAGTTTCTTAAAGGAGCCATACCTTTTTCTTTTCTTACTTTTTTGAAAAAAAAAAATAGCTTTTTCATGCTTTAGGTAGATATTTGAGCCTCACCTCACATGGTATGTCAAAATGTAGGGTTTTGTTGTTGTTATTTGTTTTTGTATTTTTACTCTTTGGGGGCCTGGCACCTAGTTCCTAAATAAATTAAAAGGAGACATATTCTTACTTATGAATGCCTGGCCTTAGCTTGGCTTGTTTATAGCCAGCTTTTTAAACTTAAATTATCCCATTTCTCTTTAACCATGTTTTGCCTCTGGGCTTTTTCTTCTTCTGTCTATCTTTCTTCCCTGACTCCATGGCTGGCTCAGTGGCTGGCCCCTGGCGTCTTCCTCTCCTCCTTTTCCATTCCTCCCTCTTCTGTCTCCCCTGTATTCTCTCTGCCTGGCAGTCCCACCAATCTCTCTCTCCTGCCTAGCTATTGGCTGTTTACGTCTTTATCAGACCAATCAGGTGTTTCAGGCAGGCACAGTAACACAACTTCACAGAGTTAAACAAGTGCAACATAAAAGAGTGTAACACATCTTTGTGTCATTAAACAAAATTCTAAAGCACAGATGAGCGTAACATATCTTAAGCTAGTATCCCACACCAGGGGTCTGTTGCCAAGGCAGGAGGTAAGAACAATCTTCCTCCTGAGCAAGGACCCGGAAGAGTACAAGGTTTGCTCAGAGCAAGCAGACCCCATAGGACCAGTAAGCAAATAGGTGAAAGGGTTGAGGGACACTCAGGAAAAAGCTCATCAGCCAGGAAGAAAGGTCAGTAGCCTGTCATTAAAGGTTCTTGCCAGAGGACCCCATTTGTTAGAGGGATCACAGGAAATGACAGTTGGTTGGGAAAGGGAGGACTTCAAGTCGCAACTATCTGTAATAAGATAATTTCTGGTCTGGTCTAGCCCCAAGATCTGGACCAGCAGTTCCAAATAATCACACAAAGTTCTTATTTTAATTACTTGCTGTTCAGCCTATGGCTCAGGCTTATTGCTAGCTAGCTCTTGCATCTTAACTCATTTCTACTAATGCATATTTTGTTACATGGCTCGTGGCTTACCTGTACATCTTGCTTTCTCAGTGGCATCTTAAAGCGTCTCCCTGTGTGACTCTGCTCTCCTTCCCCTTTATCTATGCTTGGATTTTCTGCCTGCTTATAAGCTGGCTTGCCATAGGCCAAAACAGTTCCTTTATTATCCAATGGTATTTCACAGCATGCAGAAAGACATCCCACATCAACTATTACCATGCTATATGTTCTTTCTACTTTTATCATTGAAATTTGATATGTTGAAGCCTGAGATAAACAGGTTTGTTTGACAGTACAGAGTCACCAGTGAGGGGCAGCCATGCTATAGATTGGTGACCATTGTCACTAATAGAACTGGGGACTGACTTTGTCTTATCATCATGTAATTGTTCACTTTAGAAATGTCTTTGGCCTTCTTGTCTTCCTCTTCCTTGCCTCATCATGAGAGAAGTAGACCCAGGCTGTATCCCCTGAGTTTTCTGTGTGACTGGCTTTGTGGTTATATCACCTTTTGCAGCTCTGTGTGAATGGTGCCACCTTGGTTGTTTGATATCCTCTAGGGTAAGACTACTTAACCTCCAGGGTCAGCAGAATCCACAAACCAGCACTTTACCTGTAACCAGTGTGCTGGGCTTGCTTGCCTTTGGCGAGTTCAACATTAGTAAGGAGCCTCTCAGAACAGACATTCTGCTGTTGCCGTGAATTAGAAACATGCATATGGAAATGTGGGGGGAGGTGCAATACTGATTTTGACATTATACATCACATGTTCAAGAAAATGATGGACATGAACATTTCTAGGAACAGAATTTAGAAGCAAAGTTTGTGCTATATCTAAAATGAATGAGTCTTTCTTATTTGGGTTGGTTTCTTGTAAGTTTCCCTGGGAAGTCTTATCTGAAATGAAAAATCAAAACCAAGACAGCCTGAAGGAGTGTTAGCAGTCATTTGGGGACTTAACAGCCCTGTCTCACCAGCCGTGCAACTCTGAGATTCATAGAATTTTTCTAGGCCCAGACAAATGTGGCTAGAAATTTAAGCAGTCACAAAAAAACCAGAGACATGGGCTGGAGAAATGGCTCAGTGGTTAAGAGCACTGACTGCTCTTCCAGAGGACCTGAGTTCAATTCCCATCACTCACATGGCAGCTCACAGCTGTCTGTAGTTCCAGTTCCCAGTTCCAGGCAAACACCAAGGCAAAAAAAAGTTAAAAAAACAACAAAAAACCAGACAGTAGCTTTCATGAAGATTAAAGATGTAGATAAGCTTGAGTATGAACAGAGCAGAAGAACACTGTATTCAGAAATATTAAAGAAGTGAAGTCTCATGGAAAGTGGGAGAAACATCTGAGAGGGGTCCCCAAGGGAAAAACAATTCAACTACTCCATCTAGGGGTTGGTTTTTTTTTGTTGTTTGTTTTGGTTTTTTTTTTTTTTTTTTTTTTTTTTTTGTGACTCAAGGTGGAAATGAGGCACAGACTTGGACAAGTTCTGTTTTGATTGGTTAGTGTTCTGTACATGTTGTAAGTTGAGCCAGCTAGGAGGTGACTCACTGTGCACTTGTCCTTAGGGCTAACCAGGGAGATATCACCATGCTCTCTCTGCTCATGGGCTCTGGTTAGAGGTGTTGCAGCATCCCCTCTGTCCAGCATGTGCTCTGTTAACTGCTGACCATCACTGACTGCCAGCGGAGGTTTGCTAGCCTTTGACCTTGCAGTGTCTGAGGCTGCTAATCAGACGGTGTGAATTTTGTTCTTACTTTGCTCAGGCTTCTACTGTGAGGCTTGTTTCTACCACAGCTATGAAGTCACGGTTGCCATGGCTACCTTGTGTGTGACTCTATGTCTATGCAGGGGTCTGAGTAGGCTTTTTCTGGAAGTAGGTTCTTGCAGACAGTTTAGTCTGTTATAATTGGCTGTGTTAGAAGCAAGGATATCAGAGAGGGTAGCAGTGCCTTGTCCATGTTCCCCGGGATAACTCAAGCTAGCAGGCCTGTTGACATTGACTTTGCTTTCTGATGTCCTTGGGTCTTTGTTTCCAGGAAGCTGTTTCATACCCAGCTGTAAATCTTCTTATTCTCCTCAGTGTTCCAGTCCATTGTTTTTTAACTCCAACTTTCCATTTATTTATTTACATTTATTTTTGAGATTGTAATTTAATTGCAAAATTTCTCCTTTTTTCTTTCTTCATTTCATATCCTCCCACATGCCCTTCTCCAGTCTTCTTCAATTTTATGGCTTCTTTATTCATTAATTGGTATTATATGCACACACACAAACACACATACACACAGTCAGAAGTTTCTCTTCTCTTTCTCTCTGCTTGGCTGGTCCTGTAGTGATCTAGTCCCAAATAATCCCACAGAGGCTTATATTAATTACAAACTATTTGGCTCATGGATTAGGGTCATTACTTGCTAACTCTTACACTTAGACTAACCCATGATTCTTATCCAGGTTTAGCCACGTGGCTTGGTACCTTTGCTCAGTGCAGCATTTCCATCTTCCTTCCTCAGTCTGATGGGCATCTGCCCTGCTCTTCCTTTTCCCAGAATTCTTTTTGTTTGATCACCCTGCCTATACTTCCTGTCTGCTGAGCTTCTGGACAATCAACACTTTATTAAACCAATATTTACAGTGACAAATATTTATCGTGTACAAGAACATAGTCCCACAGCGTGTGTGTGCCAGCACACACACACACACACACACACACACACACACACATACACATTTGTATATACATTTCTAAATATAACCTATTGAGTCCATATAATGTTACTTGTACATATGTTGACCATCTGGCACTGGATGATGTTCTCTTCCCTGGGGAGGATGAGGCCTCTTCCACTCCCAGCCTCCCTCAGTTGTTTGTGGTTCTTTGCATAGGGTGAAAAGCCCATGGGATTTTCTCTGTTCAGTTGACATGTTCATATGTGTCATTCTTGATTAGCTCATGTTTGGATGGTCATGTTGGTGAGACTTTACAGGTTTATCTTCTAATGTTCCCGGAGACACAGTCTCACAGCAAACTCCTTGATCCTCTGGATCTTACACTCTTTCTGTCCCTTTTCCTTCAATGTTCTGTGAGCCTTAGGTGAGAGAGTGTTTTGTAGATGTATCCATTGGGGCTGGGCTTCACAGCTCTGCAATTTGATGGATTGTGGTTTTCTGTAATGGTCTCTGCTTATTGTGAAGATCACTTTTCTTGAATGGGGATGCAGAGTACACTTATATTTGGGTACAGGACAAATGTTTAGATTGTTGTTAGGGATTGTCTTGGTTTAGTAAATTAGTGGTTATAGATTCTCCTCCAATATCCATGACTTCACAAGCACTGAGTAATTGGCTAGGTTTTCCATACCAGGTATGTTTTCCCTCTTGGTGAGAGGGTCTTTAGTACAATGTTGGTTACAACCAAGATATACATGCCACTACTGAACCCTTAGCATATGGTCATTGAGTGATGTCCTAACCTTTTTAACATGTGTTTCACAATAACAACTGTTGTCAGCCTAGAATTTTTTTTTTCTTTCTTCTTCTCTTTTTTGGTTGTTGTTGTTGTTGTTGTTGTTGTTTTGGTTTTGTTTTTTAAAGCCACAGGCTTTTCCTTCACTTCCTAAGTGACCTGGCTCCTCTTCACCTGCAAAGCCCCTGAAAGTACTTCCTTAGTAGCTAACACCCCTACTCCCTACCCAAGTGGTGATGGGTAGTGAGTCTTCAGTATCTATAGGTACATCACTAACTCTAAGCCTTCAGGTGCGGAAGGCCAGCATGTGCAAGAGGGAGCAATTTTAAAATGGATGTGACTAAATCTTAGCAGCTGAAATGGAATCATTTTAATAATAAATGATTGAGAAGCTATTAAATGGATGAAAAAAGTCTTCTGGGGAACCTGATACTCAGCAAAAAAGTCGATTTTGTGAAATTTTATATTATATTAGAAAAACAATCTGCTCCATGTGTCTCTCTCCACCTCTTTATTTATTTAACTTATTTTTAAAATTTGCTTGTTGGTACTGGACAATAGACCTGGGGCCTCATACACATTAAACACTCACTCACTCTTCAGCTAAGCTGTGCCCTAGACATTATCCATATTTCACAAGGTGGAGCTACTCAACAAAATTGCACATCTCAACAAAACAAAGAGATGCTGAAAACAGTCCACTGTATAATCAAGAGATGTGGAACATGCCAGGAAACATCGGAGACCTTAGCGATATGTTTCTCCAGTGACAGCCGCTTGCACCTGAACCCTTGTTTTGCTGACCTTGATCTCCATGGTCTCTTGACCGGCACTAATAGGTCTTGTCCTGTCCAGGCTCCTGTCTCATGCCTGACTTGGGTGTGTGGTGGGCATGTGGTGGCAGAGAATCCCTATGCCTATAGAGACATGGGCTTTAGAAACAGATTCTGTAGGAGCCTCAGGTTCTCTCTCTCAAGGCAACTTCTAAGGCTAGACAGCTGTGCAGAGAATGGGTTCCTCTCCAGAGCAGAATCCTTTAAGGAGATTGTTTTTTAGAATAGGCCTTTCAAGGGAAGGGGAAAAATGCCTTCTCATAAAAGAAAATAGATTCAGTCTCTGCTCCGAAAGCACATCTCCTGCCTAACAGGTACCCAAACACAGATGTTCCTTTCACTTCTCAGCTGGGCACTGAAGGGGGAATGAAGGACTCTGGATCCCTTCCCTTACATGGGGGGTGGTGTGACAGCCCCCTTTTCCCTGAGATTCATTTGGAGGGAGACAGCTATCTTAAAGAAAATGTAAAAGATTCAAATTTTCTATGGAACCTAACTCAAGATGTATTTTTTTTTTTTTTTAAAGGCGACTTTCACAGTCGTTCCTAGAACCACAGCTGTTGCTCATATGGTGCTGTTCCAGGTTTTCACGTCAGTTACTGAGCTTGACTGAAACAGAAACCACACAGTAGCAAAAGCAATGGAGCCTTCTCATTCAACGAAAGTGTGGCTGTGCAGTTCAGGGCCACCCCAGGTCCCTCTGGCTTCTGGCTTCTCCTTTGTTAGCATAGACTGCCTTTGCCCCCAGTGGGTAGGAGGACTGTACCTCTTCTGTCCTTGCCCCAAGGGTACAGGCCAGAAAAATGATAGTAGGCAAAATACAACCCATGCTCCAGCAGTCACATACCTGGGCATCCAGCAAACACACTAAAAACTTATCTACACATAGAAGCCAGGACACAGATGATGCCATTAGCTTTCTCTACCATTGGCAAACTATGAGACAGTCAGGTATCCTTCAGGAGGTGCAAAGGGAAACTGGCTGTGGTGCACATGTTAGTAACAGTGCAAGTTTTTTTCTGGGGTGTGTGTGCAGAGGATCATATCAAATTTAAAGCCAGCCTCATTCATATGCCAGGGCTACATAGCAAGACCCTATTTCAAAAGACCAATAGGAAAGGAGGCTGGAGATGTGATTCAGATGGTAACATGTTTGCCTAATGTGTATGAAGCACTGGATTCAGATCTTAGCACTGCATAAACTAGGTGTGGTGGTACATTCCTATAATTGCATCACTCAGGAGGTGGAGGCAGGAGTTCAAGTTTACCCTCAGCTATCCAGTAAGTTAAAGGCTATCCTGGGCTACATGAGACTCTGTCTCAACCTGCCCCTATCCTACCCTGCCCAACAGCAATAGCAACATGCACTTGTAGGAGAAGGGTTAATCCACAGTGATACATCCAGACAATGGAATATTACTCAGCACTGAAGAAGAGAAAAGAGACAGAGGGATCATAAAAGCACATTGCAGAGCAAATGAGCCTGATCCAAAGGCATACTGTTGCAGATGTGCCATGGCAGATGTGCCATGCTGGAAAAGACACATCTGTGGAGAGAGAAGGGACCAGTGGCTGTGAGTGCTGGCAGGAGAGAGACATATGGGGACCACAGAAAGATTTAGGACAGTGCACTATTCTGTGTGCCAGCACAGAACCTACTAACTAGGACTGACTCCTCTTGTATGCTGTGGACTATGGATGAACATATGCCTCAGTGTAGGCTCCCAGACGATAACAAACATATCGATCTGGTGGGGGTAGGGTGTCAGCAAGAGGGGGGCATTAGGGAGGGAGTCTATGCATGTTGGAGGGAGGAGAGAATGTAGAGATTTTCAGTATTCTCTTGAGTTTTACTTTGAATCTAAAATTGCCTTTTAAAAAAAAATGTGTGATATATGGGTATCTGTGGCTGTGTGTATGTGTTGACTATGGTTGTCTGTGGTGTGACTGAGTATAGGGAGTGTGTATGTCTATGGTGTGTGTGTGTGCGTGTGTGTGACTGTGTATCTGTGGTATGACTCTGTGTATATGGGGTGTGTATGTCTATAGAATGTATGACTGTGGTGTGTATGTGTGTGTGTCTGTGACTGTGTATCTGTGGTATGACTCTGTGTATATGGGGTGTGTATGTCTATAGAATGTATGACTGTGGTGTATGTGTGTGTGTGTTACTGTGTATCTGTGGTATGACTCTGTGTATATGGTGTGTGTATGTCTATAGAATGTATGACTGTGGTGTGTGTGTGTGTGACTGCATATCTGTGATATGACTCTGTGTATATGATGTGTGTGTGTCTATAGAATGTATGACTGTGGTGTGTATGTGTGTGTGTGTGTGTGACTGTGTATCTGTGATAGAACTCTGTGTATATGGGGTGTGTATGTCTATAGAATGTATGACTGTGGTGTGTGTGTGTATGTGTCTGTGACTGTGTATCTGTGGTATGACTGTGTATATGGGGTGTGTATGTCTATGGAATGTATGACTGTGGTGTGTATGTGTGTGTGTCTGTGACTGTGTATCTGTGGTATGACTCTGTGTATATGGGGTGTGTATGCTATAGAATGTATGACTGTGGTGTGTATGTGTGTGTTACTGTGTATCTGTGGTATGACTCTGTGTATATGGGGTATGTATGTCTATAGAATGTATGACTGTGGTGTGTGTGTGTGTGTGTCTGTGACTGTGTATCTGTGGTATGACTCTGTGTATATGGGGTGTGTATGCTATAGAATGTATGACTGTGGTGTGTGTGTGTGACTGCATATGTGTGATATGACTGTGTATATGGTGTGTGTGTGTGTCTATAGAATGTATGACTGTGGTGTGTATGTGTGTGTGTGTGACTGTGTATCTGTGATAGGATTCTGTGTATATGGGGTGTGTATGTCTATAGAATGTGTGACTGTGGTGTGTATGTGTGTGTGTGTGTGTGTGTGTGTGTGTTGCACACAGAGAAGGATGGTAAGTGTCTCTATCTCTTGCTCTGTCTTACTCATCTAAAAAAGACATCTTTCTGAACTTGAAGCTTGCTATTTTAGCCAGCCCAACTGGCAGGTGAATTCATAAAACTCACTTGTCCCTCTGCTCTACCAAAGCTGTGGTTTCAGGCACAGGATCATGCCCCACTTTTTACATGGTTGCTGTAGATTTGAATTCAGGTCCTTATACCCATTGAGATGGATCTCCAGCTCTAAAATTGGGTTGACTGAAGTATTAACAAAACAATAGCTTCCCTAGAAATACCTCCCAGTAAACTTTTTTCATTGAGTTACCCGAGGTTACTTCAAACCCTGTTAACTCTCCAGCACCAAATTCGAAGCACCTTTAACTTAGAGGGGAAGGAATATGTAGCTGGTGACCTGGAATGTCTGGGACAGAGTCCCTATCTGACGAATCCTTGTCCCACTAGCTGACCACCCAGATTAGGAAGCCAGTAAGTTACACCTTTAATTTAAAGTATGTTTTTATTTTTATTTTTTAAAGATTTATTTATTTATTATGCATACAGTTTTACAGAAGAGGGCGCCAGACCTCATCATAGATGGTTGTGAGCCACCATGTGGTTTTGCTGGGAATTGAACTCAGGACCTCTGGAAGAACAGTCAGTGCTCTTAACCTCTGAGCCATCTCTCCAGCCCCTAAAGTATGTTTTTAATGCAAGCACACTGTGGCTGCAACCTCACGGCACTGCTGCCACTCATTCCTCATTCCCACAGGTCACTTTTCTTCCAGGTCTAATTGTTCTTAAATCCTTATTGCAAGACTGGCTTCCCCAAGCCTTTCTCTGTGGATCTTAGGGACTGATTGGTCAGGAGAGGCCAGGCCATGTTCAGCATCACGTAACTTCAGCATAACTCACATCATTCTGTGATGAACGCTTTGTATAAATGTGGCTGCCAGATACTTGGGTGATCTTTTCCCTTCTGCCTGTCTTGCTTCTCAGTGGAGAAGGTAGAGTGCATGCCCTGGGCCACTCACTGGAAGCCAGAACAGAGAAGAGAAAAGGCTGCAGGGAAGAGACACCTCTATTTCAAAGCAAGGGATAGAATAACACCTGCAGATCACACTTTAGAAAAGGTGATGATTTAGCCTTGGCTATGAGACTGCCGTTCAGTGACAATAGCAAAGGGATGGCTCGAAGATGTGTACCTCTCCCCCGAAACCTAATCCACTGCATCCCAGAAACTTGATACACTAATTAATTTGTTTCACAAATTCTTGCTATTTAAACACAATACCTGATTGGGCTGTTTGCAATCCATAACTCTGCCGAGTACAAACTTAGGACACTCTTCAGAATGCAGGATCCTTTGCTCAACTGTCTCACTCCATGTCACAATACTCTGTGCTTTTGTTCCCTATCTCTTGGTTTTCTTTGCCTTTTCTGATCTTGAAATAAACACCACTCTATGAGGAATGTTTCTTTCTATTGCAGTAATAAAACAGCATGACCAAAAGCTGTGTGTGTGGGAAGAGTTGATTTCATCTGACAGCTCCATCCATCATGAAGCCAAGGCAGGGACTCAAGGCAGGATTCTGAAGGGAAGAGCTGAAGCAGAGAGTATGAGAGAACCCCACTGTCACCCCACAGCTTGTACAGCCTGCTCTCTGGCACTGCCCAGGACTACTTGCCTGGAGTGGCACCAGCGGAAAACTGGCCTCGCCCATATCAATCATTAGTCAAGAAAATACCACACAGACTTGCCTACGCACCAGTCTGATGGAGTAATTTTTTTCAGCTCGGTTCCCTCTTCCCAGATGACTCTGTCTCGTTAACAGAAAAATTAACTAGCACAATCATTAAGTTCCCTCATCTCAGTGTCCTCCCCTAACTGGTAGAAGTAGAATCATAGCTCATTTCTGTCCTCTGTAAGGGACAGGTCATTCATCCCTGCTATACACAAGCTGGGCCAGTTTTAGGGGAGGCTGACATCCTTCTATGGCTTCCTTCAGTGATAAATGATCATGTATAAAGAATAAGACAAATAAACCCTTTTCCCCCCTACCGGCTTTTTGGGTCATGTTTCATCACAGCAATAAAAACCCTAGCTGAGACAAGTTGGTACCAGGAGTAGGGTATTGCTGTTATGTTGGTTTTGGGAGGTTTGTGGAAGAACTTTGGAACTTTGGACTAGAAAAGCCAAAGTGAGTGTTGAGAGCTCAGTGGGCTGTTCTGTGGGAGCTTGGAAGGTAAGATTATTGAGAACAGTGCAGACAATGGAGGTCTGGCTTGTGAAGTTCCAGAGGAAAGCAAAGAGTCCATTTGTGTAAAAAAATCTGTGGCATCTGGTCAACTAATGCTAAAGAATTGGCTGTGATTAACAAAAGACCAGCACCACTGAAGTGCTGAAAACTTTGTTTTGCTGGGACAGTGGATGCTGGTCAGTTGGGGCAAGGAAATTAGCAGTGAAGGTGAAATTTGGGGAGGAGTGTTTCCTCAAACTCATCACACACAAAGTGTGCTCTGGGGGTGACAAAGGTTGTTCCTTGCACTAGCAGCTGAACTTCGTGGTGTAAGAGTCACCTAGATGGTATTGGTGTTGAAGGCATGAAGGGGTCATGGAGAGAGGCTGAGGCTTGGTACTGGGAGAGGTCAGGAAAAGCCATTAGAGAAGATGCAGCCTCAACAGCCACTGAAGCCCTAGGACTAAAGGTGCCTTGGAGAAAAGCTGAGGCTTGGCATCATGAAAAGAGCCCAAGAGAGGCTATTGGTGAAAGTGCAGTCCAGCTGCAGCAGAAGACCCAGCATTTTGGAGATGCCAATACCATGGGGTGAACACCAAGAACAGCAGCACCTGTGGAGTGGAGCCAGACAGAACCTAGAAGACAAGCTGTGTGTGCTGCAGAGGGTGGAGTGGAGAAGTGACCCAGTCCCTTGGAGGAACCCAGAAGATCCTGAGTGGCTACAAGATCTTGGACTTTGAGTTATTTACAATGTTGGAGTTTAGTTTTACTTTGGTCAGATAGTTACTTTGTCCTGATTATTTCCTCTTGAAGTAAGTATATAATTATATATATATAATAAATATACATATATTTATTTTAGAGAGAACATACTTGAGAGCCTGAATTTTAAGCGATATTAAGTTTTAAAAAAGACTTTGACTAAAGAGACTTAACTAAGTGTTTGAGTTTGTAAAGATGTGGGGCTTTTTAAGTTTGTGAAATGCTTTATGTTATGATAATGACATTTTGGGGGCTGAATAGGAAAGAATGTAGCTTAACAGTGATGGTCTTGTGTGTCAAGTTCACAAGGGTCAGTGTGTGCTGGCTAGTCTCATGTCAGCTTGACACAAGAGAGAGTCACCTGACAGGAGGGAGCCTCAGTTGAGAAAATGTCTCCATAAGGTCAGGCTGTAGGCCAGCCTATGGGCGTTTTCCTAACTGGTGATCAATAGGGGAGGGCCCAGCCCATTGTGAGTGGTGCCATCCCTGGGCTGCTGGTCCTGGGTTCTATAAGGCAGGGGGCTGAGTAAACCATAGAGAGCAAGCAAGTAAGCAGCAGTCCTCCACAGCTTTTGCCTCCGGGTTTCTTCCTCATTCGAGTTCCTGTTCTGACTTCCTTCAGTGATGGACTACGTGAGTAAGTATAAGCCAAACAGACCCTTTCCTCCCCAAATTGCTTTTTTGTCATGGTGTTTCATTACTGTAATAGAATGTCTAACTAACACAGTTATCAAGTCTGGAGAAGGTCTTGGAAAAGAAGGTGTGCAAAATACTTAAAAAAAAAAATACATGTATAGACAGAAGTAGGTAGATGCTATGACCAAAAAGATTTGGCTCCAGGACCATGTACTAGAAGATCAAGGACACAGTTCCTAGTGACATGAGATAGAGGACTTGGCTCTCAGGGCAACGGATCAGAGATTAAAAGCTCATCTTGTGTCCTTTAAAGCAAACTCATTCTGACCAAAAGCTACTGTCCTGCATGGCACTGTGACATTCCACTATAGTCAGAATTGTGGGCCCTCTCTCCCAATGAGGGCCTTAGAGGAGTATATACTGGGGGACATGACTTGGTCACTTTGTGGCAGTGACATGTTTAGGCAGATTCTGTTCCATGAAGACACATACATGGCACAGTAAACTATTTGATGTATTCAACCCATGGATGAGGAAACTGAGTGGGAGTTTAAGGAACTGGTTATGGTTGAAGATTTGAGGATCCAGGCTTTACCCACCAGTCTGTGTGGTCCGTGTTCCTAAGTGGGGAGGGGGATCACAAAGCTCAGGACCTAAGGAGAACACAGGCAAAAGCCAGGCAGATTTGGTGGGGACATTTGAATAGTCAAAGGGGGTTAGGTTTCTCCTGTTTCTCTATGTTTTTAAATTATACAGGTAACAAATGCTTATTACAGAAAATATGTCTAATCCAAAAAAGAAAATGAACAGAAAAAATACTACTTGTGATTCCAGAAGCAATTTCTACTTTGTTACACTGATTCTTCTTCACACTGTGCCTTTCTCGATTGCTTTTATATAATCAAGGGCATCTTAGACAGTGTACATTACTTGTTTATTGATTTATTTTGAGAAAAACTCTCATGTGGTCCAAGATGACCTTAAGCTTGCTACATAGCTGGGGTTGGATTTGAACTCAAGATCCTTCTACCTCCCATTTCCAAGCTTTGGAATTCCAAGTATGAATACCACACCTACATCACAAATTCTTTTGTTTGTTTGTTTGTTTGTTTTTTAAGACAATGTTTTTCTGTGTAACAGCTCTGACCATCCTAGAACTTACTCTGTAGACGAGGCTAGCCTTGAACTCACAGAGATCTGCCTAGCCCTGTCTCCCAGAGTGCTGGGATTAAGGGTGTGTGCCACCACCACCCAGCAACATAATGATTTTTCTTTTAACCTTAAATTTTTTATCAGGCTTTCTCTTTTGTTGTTGATATCTTTGTAATTTGTGCCTCTAATTTTCTTTTCTTTCCAAATATGCGAATCATGGTATATTCAGGTTTGCCCCCACCCCAGTGGATTGATATTATAAGCTGTTCTATGATGAATATATATGTGTATATGTCTTTAGCTTTGCTTATAATTTCTTGGGATAGAGTTCTGTAAACAGAATAATGGGGAATTCCAAAGGCAGTGGTAATAACCAGCACTAAAGCCATAGAAACACATAAATTGCATATTTTTTAAAATCCTGTCTAACTTGAAAGGTGGATGAAAGTGTGTCTGCCTTTTGAAAAGGGCTTTGTTCCTGAGCACATTTATCTTGTGGCTGGGGTTTCTGGCCCACAGGTACCTCTCTTGCTTCACCTGAGTCCTGAGTCCATCCCCATAACAGTGCAAATGAGGAAAAGTCTGAGGGTGGTTTGATGAGGGTCCTTCAGCTTTTCTGCCCTTGGGTTTTGCTCTAGTGTTTGAAGTGAATGAGGAGATAAGGCCCTTTACAGACCTGAGGAGCAGCAGGAGGAGCTGAGAAGTATGGTAATATATTGTTTGTGATCTAACAAAATAAGAATTGCCGGAAGATCAGAGGGCAGAGCCAGCCACAGAATTAGCCATAGAGTTCAGGCAGTGATGACTCACACCTTTAATTCTAGTATTTGGGAGGCAGAGGCAGAGATCCATCTGGTTTCTGTGAGTTCAAGGTCACACTGGGCTACATCAGATTAGTCCAGTCTAAAAGAGAAACAGAGCCAGGCAGCGGTGGCACACACCTTTAATCCCAGGACGAGGAAGGCTGAAACAAAAAGCGAAGTGGCTGAGCAGAGAAAAAATATAAGGCAAGAACTCAGCCCTCCCCTTCTCTTTCCTTCCTCCCTTTCAGGCATCCAGGATTCATGGAGACAGGATCTTCCCCTTTCAGACAGAGGACTCAGTAGTGAGTGGTGACAAACTTCTCTAGTGGATTGTTTATCTCTCTGATCACTTAGCATTTAGCCTAAAATTTGGCTTCAAGTTTTCATTATAAGATCAATTAGGATTTGTGCAATAGAGAAGAGCTGAGGGAGATCCTTTGTGATACATAGCTCTTCATAGTGCTTGGTGGGGTGGATTTTGAGGCAAAGGAAAATGTCATGGGTGTGTAATAGGCAGCTGAAAATTGAGGTATAGCTCCTACAAAAATGTGATGGAGTGTGTGGGAGAGACTGGGTAGACACACAGGACAGTAAAGGAGACAGACATACAGAATGAGAAATCTCAGAGTACAAGGTAGGGTAGATGCAGGACAGAATGTGGCAAGTGAATAGGACCCAGCTGCCAGGGTTAGGGGACAGCAAGGCTGCCATTTCTGGCAAGGGCAGCACTGGGCAGAGGGGACAGTCCTGGTGACAGGACAGAGCCATAAGTGCTGAACCTCACCAGAAAGGCCAGTGTTTGCTGACTTGTCCCAGCCTCGAGGTTCAGACCCACAGTCCCACAGTTGCTTAATCCAAATAATCACATTAATTACAAGCTGTATGGTTGGTCTATGACTCAGGCACATTATTATCTAACTGATATACTTTAAGTTAAGCCATATTTCTTATGTTTAGCCACATGGCTTGGTACCCTGTCTCAGAGCAGCATTCTCATCTTCCTTCTTCTGCATCTTCTGGCATCTCTCCCAGAATCCACCCTCCTTTGTCTTTATCTCTGCTTGAATTTCTTGCCTGCCTCTAAGCTGCCTTGCCATAGGCCAAAACAGCTTCATTATTAACCAATGATAATAAAGCATATTCACAGCATACAGAAAGACAGCCCACATGATGGGCTGATAAACATAGACCCAGAAAGCCATTGAGCTTTATGACCAAGGAGACCTTCAGGGCCTCTGGCAGGTGTGAGCAGGATGGTATTGGGTACAGGAGGCCCATTTCATAGAATGTGGATTGTAACTTGGGAGAAGAAATAAGACGAGGAGTCTGTGGCTCAAATCATTTTACCCTTTCTTCGTGCCTTTGTGTCTTATCCAATAAGTAAGAACCTTGATGAAGGAATGGGCAATTCTCACCCTGGTTGAGTGGGTCCAGGCTAGCTTCTGAGAGTGGTGCACTACAAGGTGACTGGGGCCATTTGGGAAGGGAGAAAAGGATCATGGAAACCTGTAAGAGGTTGAACATCAGAAGATGTGAGGGAGGGCTTAACTCAGTGTTGCCTAAAGCTATGAGATGAAACAGAACATCTTAAAGGAGGGCTGGGAGCAGATGAAGGTCACAGGTCAGAGGGTCAAAGGTGGCTACTTGGGACCCTAGGCAGGGAGCTAGTTCAAAGATGACAAGTAGCTCCTGTAGATAGGAGGGGTTGGAGAGAGTAAGAAGGAAATGTTTAGGAGAAGGATGCTTGGAGCTCAAGATCTGAGAAGGAACAGTACTGAATAATAGACCGTGTTAGGGTCTGGCTTTGCTGTGATGGCTTAAAATAGACAGGGAAAAATGAAACAAAACTAGTGTTGAGGGAATGATGGATGGTGAGGTGGTTATCACAGACTTCCTGTCTGTAGGAAGGTGGACGGGGTGCTAGGATAGGGAACTTAAACAAAACCCCATGTTCCCGCCTCCCATGCTTGGAGACTATGGCCATTCTGAATCTCTTGTATCTAAAACCTCAGGCCTTTGACACAAATTATATAACTGAAGCCTCAAAATGACCCACTGAGATCCCTATGCTACAGGTGATGGACCACTCCTGCTCACAATAATGACACAGTGATGACAGCTTAGATGAGGGAGGCAGGCCTTTTCAATGCTAATGTTCTAGTCTCCATTTGTGAATTAAACAGAATTAGTTTGTTATGTTAAATGTGTAATGAAGGTGATTCTAAAATTTATGGTTAAATGGTAAATAGTAATGGTAGTTGAATGGATGGATGGATGGATGGAATATTCAAATATCCACATTGTTGAAGAAAGGAGTGTGAGATGTGTTCCTCTGGACTTTCAGGTACCTCAGCAAGTCAGTGGTGGTGGGTTTACAGTGCCCGACTCTTCTGGCTGGGGGAGACTAGAGAATGAGAGCTTTGCAGATGCAGAGACTGGCTGAGGAAGCAGAGGGGACCAGACAGGTGGGAGCCCTCTGTCGACACGGACTGGGACAGTGGTTCTTGGTAGGATGTCGGTCCTACCTCTGCCCTCCGCCCACGTAGATGGGGTCCCCTCTCTCCAACTTCTTGTCACTTTTACCCTCCAAGCCACTTGGGCTGAAGTAGTGACCCAGGTGAGAAGGTGAGTTTAGGAATCTTTTCTAAACATTTCTTGGTTTTCTCTGAGAGTCTGCACCAATGTGGCAAATCATCCCAGTTTCCTTAGTCATATATGCATGTGTATACATAGATATAAGTGTATGTGTGTATGTATATGTATATGTTTAGGTGTATGTATATTTATAGTGCTATAAAGCTGCTTACCTTTTCCTTTTTGCAGGATTTTAGGACATTGAATTAGAGCAGTTATGATTTTCTTTATATTGCTAGATATGAATGACCTTTATATTGCTAAATATTTGTACACTCCTTTTTTTGGTCTTAACTTTTTATTTCTGTTTACATAACTTGTAAAACTTCAGAATAATAAATGGAAGAAATGCCTTTTCCTTCTTCTGATAGAATCTTGCTTGAAATGGGCACTGGGTTGGTTGTGTTTGGTAGCAGTAGCCACCAGGCGGCACTAGAATCCTCCTTCAGGAAGTCCCCTTGGCCTGTGTCTCCCTGCAGGGACTATTTCTGACAGACCACACACAGGATGTGTCTTAGCCAGAAGCTCTGGGTTCAGGGCTGGACCAAGCCCATCTGACTTAAGGAGGCTTCAGAATTATGCCAGACACAAAACTTATATGGTTATTCTTACAGATATTCCCAAAGGAATGGAACTGATGGATGGGGGCTGACCCAGGCACCTGGAGGTGAGGTTCTTGTCCCCGTGCTAATTAATTTTTTGTCACCTCACACATGCTAGTGTCACCTCAATGAGAGCCTCAATGAGAAAATGCTCCATCAGCTGCCTGTAGGCAAATCTGTGGGAGTTTTCTTGATTAATGATTAATGTTGGAGGGCTTAGCCCACTGTGAGCCTTGGGTGGTATAAGAAGATGGCTGAGTAAGCCATGGAGAACAGGCCAGTAAGCAGCATCCCTGCATGGCCTCTGCATCAGCTCCTGACTCCAGGATCCTGCCTTGAGTTCCTACACCAACTTTCCTTCATGGGCTGTGATTGGGACATGTAAGCCAAATAAACTCTTTCTTCCAAATTGCTTTTGGTCATGGTGGTTATTACAGCAATAGAATGCCAATTAAGACAGTCCCAAATGTATTAAGGAAAGGGTGCCATGGGGCACAGGAGGAGCATTTTCACTGTCACCAAGTGTTCCTTGGACATCTGTCTGAAAGGAATATACTACTCCTGGTCATGGCATGCCACTTCTATAAAAGAAAACAAATGACCAGGGCACCCACTAAAGAGATTTGAGGGTACCAATGCTACTTCTCATGTTTGCACGCATTATTTACTAGGAGGGATCATGGCATTTAGAGCTAATTTATAACTAGCCCTCTATGCCCCCAAACTAGAAGAAGGCTTTGGTAAAAATAGGAATAATATACTTATGTATAATTTTTAATATTCAGGTTCCTGATCCTTCCTAAATCCATTTGTTGCAATAATTAATGGTGACAAAATATATTTACCCTGAGAATTTTTTTCCCCCAACATTAATTTCGCCTGTTACTCTCTTAAGTGTTTCCAGGCACAGGAGAAGTAGAACCCAGCAAAGAGCAGACTCATGATGCAATGGGACCTGGAGTCGGGGAGGGGAGCCACTGACCGCTTTCTCCCAGAGCTCCCCTGACATCCAGGCCTGGAGTTCACAGCAAGAATTGCTGCTGTTGCCAGGGTGTGCAATAGAGGAGCACTCCATAGTTTTTTTAAACTTTTATTATTTTTAGATTTATTTATTTTATGAGTATTTTGCCTGTGTATATGTATGTATGTCATATGCATGCTGGGTGCCTATGAAGTCCAGGAAAAGGATTCAGATTCCCCGGATTTGGAGTGGTGGTTGTGAGCTGCCGTGTGAGTGCTGGGAACCAAAACCAGGTCCTCTGAAAGAGGAGGAGATGCTCTTAACCCCTAAGTCATGCCTCCTTGTTGCAGTTTTGGATGCTGGGGTTGATCCCAGTGACCCATGTATACTAGGTGAATGGGTACCAGTGAGCTATGCCTCCTGTCCTCCATAGTTGGCTTGATTTGCCCTAACTTTTTTCCCCCTGTATTTCTGTGAGTCTACTCAGGTGTGTGATAGTTGATAGATTAGAGAATTCATCTGTTGCAGAGAGAAGGGGATATAAAAATCATACCTTTCTCCTGCTTTTCCAGGAATGAAGACACAAGCCATGTACTTAAGGAAGGCATTCTTGGATAAAAGCAGACATCTGGTTTCTCCTGGGGCACTCTAGATGGAGGAGTGGAATCCTCTACTGTGATGTCTCTGCTCTTTGGGCTTTTCAACTCAAGGAACCTTAGCACTAATTCCAATTTGTTTCAACAAATATTACCCCTTTCCTTTGTCACAAAAGGGTCATCCCCGCTCCATGAGTCCCTTCGACACACATTTAACCAATGGATGCAACTCAAGGTGACTTTTGTAGTTTGTCAGATCAGTTGGGGACACAATGAAAAATACTTGATGTTTAAACAGTCACTACTTAGTGCTTGGTGTAGGGCAAAGTGACACTCTGAACAGTAACTAAGAATCAAGGCAAATAAGGGATGGCATGTAAACTTGACCAAGGCATTTACTAGTCAGCTCTTTGTGGGGGATATGGTGGTTTATGGTCAAGGACACAAGAGATTGGGTCTCACTAGACAATATAAAGGAAGGGATAAAATGAGCACTCTCTGCATCACTGAGTCTAATTTAGAAGAGGGATGGCTTGTATGATCGTCCCAATATTCTTCAGTTGAACAAATTTCTCACCTATTGGACTCTAGTGCGTATCACAGCTCCATGAGTCAAGACCCACTGGTGGGCATCAGGAGGAAATCACTAGTTAGCACAGCCTCAAGCCAAGGTTTTACAGAAGGTAACTTTGCCTGTGACTCATCTGGAGACTCCCCCCATCTCCCATGCCAGCCTAGAGGAGCCTAGGAGTGTCTGAAGCAGAAGGGTGGTATTCACATGCTTTTCTTATATGTGGTATCTCTGACATCTTTGGGGGTTTGGTAGACAGAATCATGGGGGGACATTTCACAGAGAAAGGGTTGAAATGCTGATATGGGAGTGGGCTGCAAAGCAGTCCTCATGGGGCGAGTGTACTAACACAGGGAGACCTTGGAGAACAAAGACAGAAGCTATTATAGGGGTGTAGGGCATTCACTCTTGCCTCACTGACATTTGGCAGTGATGCACTGGCTTCCTGTCTCTGGAGGCCTCTTATGACCCCAAAGGTTTTTTTCCTCCTTTCTGATGTTATAGCACGTTGTTTATTGCTATCAGCTATTTACCAGGAGTCATACTTTGGGCTGCAGGGTCTTACTAGGAATCGGCTTTTCAGTAAGCATCCTCTTGCAGTGTGAGCCTTTAGCTCTGTAGTCACTGGCTTGATCTTAGAAGCCAAATTTCACTCACTCACTCACACACACACACACACACACACACACACACACACCAAATTTCACTCACTCACACACACACACACACACACACACACACAGAGCAGCAGCATAGGCTTGGAAAATCTAAGCTGATGACCAGCTGGACTCTTGAATCAATCTTCTACAGCCATCTGTCTTGAGGGCTACCAACTGCTGCTTGAGCCAATTCTGGCCATAACCTGTCCTTAGAAATGAAATTTGATTGCAATTCAGCCACTGTCACTCATATATATTTTATTTTTCATGCTACAATAGAAGCAATAGCAACATATTTGGATAAAGTTTAAAACATGATTGACAAAGTTTAAAATATTTATTATATAGCCCTTTTCAGAAGTTGGCTTCTTCTTGATCCAGAATTAAAAGAAACCATGTTTTTATTTATTTACATTGGAACAGAATTCAGAGTCCTAGAAGTCCAAGTGTTTGAGGCAAGGCAGAGTCTCAGGTTCTCCTTGGGATGTTGGTGAACCAGAGGCTGATGATGGTGACAGACAGATGAGGAGGAGCCTGAAAGATGATGCCTGAGGCTGTGTCTGAGCTTGTGTATAGGCCTTTCCAGAGGGGAGAAAACTCTGCCATGAGTAATTCAGGCAAGAAGCACCATGCTGGGTGGGGAACAGCACACACCCATGCTTTTCTCTCCCTAAGGATAAACAGAATGCAGGGAGAGTTTGGCATTGCCACCAATGCCAGCATTGGTGAGGTTGGGTTGTAGTCATAACCTCACCAGGAGGTCTAACCACCATTCACACCATGGCATCAATGGACAACAGTTGGGGAAAGCTAGTGTGGCTGCAGCATCCACTTCCCCTAAGGCTTCTGTGCACCAGAGGTTGGCTGTGTGGAGCAGTGCTGCACGTGGTTATTTCCTACTTTGGGGAGTGGGGCATTTTCTCATATGGACAATCCAAAGGCCAGCCCAAAATGTTCCAAACCTTTGAAGTGTTTACTGGAGACAGCGCTGCAAAAGATGGCTCTGGTCATTTGTGGAGAGCGGCATCAGCCCTTAGAGCATGCTTTTCAAAATCTCACACTCATTTCCCTATCACATTTCATAACCTGTTGCTTGCAACTGTTCACAATGAGCACTCATACACCAATCACTCCAGAGGGGATGATCTACAGGCTTGCTTTCCTTATTCTCATGAACCTATTGTGGACGAGTGTGCAAAACTAGGTTTCATAACTCAGATTACTTTATAAGTGTGCAAAGCATTGGTTAATCATGCTAAATCCTGATAAGGCTTTTAGCCAGTTGTGTGTAAACCCAGGTTTGCGAGTGCTGAATGGCTTCAATACAAGGCATTCTTCTGTCTGATGGAGGCTGGCTTTATTTTTATTTATTTGCCTTGGTGTTTGCCTGGAACTACAGACAGTTATGAGCTGCCATGTGGGTACTGGGAATTGAACCCCGGTCTTCTGGAAGAGCAATCAGTGCTACGAAGCTACCAGATCCTCTGGTACGAGGAATTCAGTATTCCAGGTCTCTGGCCTCTGAGAGACTGTCAGTGGGAACCAGGAGGCAAACATTCTGTACTGCACACTGAGCTCTGCTAGGAGTCACGAGTTTTTTTTTTCCTGTTCAACATTTTGGCTTTGCTTATTTCTCTTTCATAGTATGAACAATTGCCAAGTCAGCTCTGGCTGACTATGTTTTTTTTTTTTTAATTTCAAATAATTATATGAAGCATTAAATTGTATAATTGAGCATTCAAAAATAGATTAAATAGATTTTATGATTTAACTGTGTTGAAAATCTATTCCCATAAAATGTCAGGTTTTTTTTTTCTTTTTTTCTGAGCCTTTAGACATATGTCACCTATTAGTTAAGGATAGGCGGTATGATCAACATGTTAACAACCTCCCAAGACAGGTAATTGAGTTCTTGTCAGAGCTGACAAATGGGACCGAGATCACCCTGTGAACAAAGAGCAGGAGGCACTGTGACTGAGTGTCTGAAAACCCACACATGCTCAGATGTAGAACTCCTCCATGTCATTTTCCTCGGGACCAGCTGTTGTTGGGGGTGGTAGCACATCTTGGCCATTCTGTGTGGCTTTGGAGTCCTGGCAACGGGGCTGTGGGGATGACTCTGGGAGCAAGAAGGTGCCAGAAGCTGAGAGAACAGTAGTAGTTATTTCTGCAGGGCTGGGGGACCCTCTGGTAAAGAAAGGGTGGGAATCCCAGGAGGTGTCTGGGCTCACTACACTGGCAGCAGGCAATGGTCCTTCCTTGGGACTCTTGTGTGCTGGCCGGTGACTGCTACATCTCTTGGAGGAGAGGGATGACTCTACTGTGTTGCAAAACCTACTGGGTGCAGAATATGCAGAGACCACAGACAGGTCTGAAGAGGACAGCCGCAAGCCCGTGTCCACATCTGTCTCCTGGGCCCCCTCTAAGTCATCAATGGACAAGAGGTGGCTGGGCCTCCACTCTGATGCACTATGTCTTTGCGAACCAGACAGGAGCAGCTGGGGTTCAGTTGGTGAGGGGCCTCCACTGGGCAAACAAAACAAAGACTTGCTCCTTTGGAAAGACCAGGCAGGGCTGGGGATGCTTGATGATGGGGGACCCTCCTGCTTATTCCTGGGGAGCAGGGTTACCTGGCTAGAGCCCAGGAGTGGGCTGTTCTGCAGGGCTGTCTGGCTGCTGCCCTGTGCTGTGCTTTCTGTGTCAATGGTTGTTGAAGGAGATGAATGAGGCTTCTTCTCAGAAGAATGATGTGCTCTGCTGTACTTGGGGACCTTCTTGTGTGTCCTCTGTGCCTGTTGAGAGAGGGCTCCATTAGTCAGAGCATACACTGGGGCTTACTGTTAAATGCAGCAGGAAACATACTGCCAATGATTGTAAACTTCCAATTCTCTCTATCTAGGAAACTATCCAAAGACTAAGAAATTCAGCTGACTCCTTGTTGAGACAGGGAACTGTATTGTGTAAAGTCCATGAGTGAATGTACTGAGGAAGGAGGGCCCTGATAGATAGATGGAGATGAGAATCCTTAGACATCTCCCCACACTCTCCAGAGCTCTGCTACTTCTGTTTTTGCTACCCAGCTTGGCTCACACAGCAAGGCTTTAGCTGAGCGAAGAATAAATTCTGCTGACTACACTCTTTCACATTGCTAAGGGTTTCTCATTCTCCATACTAGTCTGTTGGATACACTTCCTTGCTGACTTTAAGCAATATGATTTCCTGTCACAGGGAGGAACCAGTTGTATCTCCTCATCTCTGGGTTGAGATTCACTCAAACAGTCTGAGATCACATCAGCATGGGAAGGGACACCAGCATAAATGTCTGTGACTCTTCCTGGAGAGACATGAGCAAACATGTATTTAACCCATGGTGCTGATGGCAGATTAAGGAAATGGTCCTATCCAAATCCAACTTGGTGATTCAATCAGTTTTTTGGGGGCATGAAAGCAGCATCCTTTGTGATCCCTACCCAACATCCAGACAGTTTCATGGAAGAGAGTCTTCCCAGCAACTGTTTACTGATTTTATAACCTTGGAAAGAGTCCTGTGACTCTTTTAGCTTTCTGAGCATCCTGAGAGATTTAACTTTGGGCAACATCTCGAGGCTCCTTCTAGGAGGGACTGTTTCTATTTAGAGGAAATAGTTTATCAACACCAAGACACAATCTAGTATGAACAGTATGTTTTCCACAAAAGAGAGGGCGTGGGTGGGAGGAGGGTCAGCGTTTATTTGCACGCTGTTAGGAACTCTGGATTCCTTTGTACCTTTTCCCTTTCAGGAATTAGTTACAAGAAGGGGAATTGTTGCCTCCTGATGCATTGTGAGGACACTTAGTAGGGAAGACAGTTTAACCCTTCGACACTTCACTCTGCTCAGTTTTCACAGACCAGCTTCACACACCAGCCCTGCTCAGCTGAGCAGGTCCCCAGGACCTGGAACCTTTTGCATGGAACAGGGCATTCTGCTCTGCTTCTCTCCAATTATTCCTCTGTTCCAGGATCAAGATTACAATGCAAAGTTTTGATTAAACAAATCCAGTGGGTCTGGATTTATTTAGCAAGGTGCACCTGATTTATGAATCCATAAAGTAACAAAAAGTCTCTGCCAGGGTTTCTAGTGCTTGTGACTATCCTCAGACCTGTCTCTCACCTCTTTTGAGGAGCTAGAAGCCTTCTAGCAGGCTGAGACATTCATTTTCATAACAGACACTCCCACTTCTATTAATGAGAAACCTAGTTTCCACAAGCCACCTAGGAGCTATTGTTCAATGGGATATGTAGCCCTTGAATACTTATCTTGGGCAAATCAGGGAGCTACAATGGAAAAGATTCTGGTTTGGCCACATGAATTTATTTTTTACACATTATTGAAAGGATGGAAGGCAAAACAAGAGACTAGAGGATGTGATGGTTGGCACCTGAGGGCACTGGAGGAGAACTCCTCTTCCCAGTGGGCAGAGTGGACGTCAGTGGAGGTGTTTCTGGATTGCATAGCATACAGGACATGGCATGCCAAAGGGAAGAGGGTTAGGTGGAGGTGGGAGCCCATTCAGAAATCACTGCAATGATGCTCCAGTTCTTAGGTTTTGAGATTCCTAAGCTCCACCTGCACGACACACACAGGCACTTCTCAGCCATGGATTCCGAGTAGCAGAATCTCCTGGGATTGTCTGCCTGGCATTTCTGTATTTCTTAGTCAGTGGCAGCCTGTTTGCTTTTGTGTCCATGACTTTGCTGATCCAATTCCATCCCCTGGGCTCCGCATATCACAGTGGCATCCCAAAGCTGTTTTTATTAAGTGTAGCTTAAGGAACTGAAGTCAGCCAGCTGCGACAAGACTTCTGCAGGGCTGCAGAGACGGCTCAGGTGGCAAAGTGGCTGCACAATGATGGGGACCTGAGTTTGGTCCCTAGCAACCGTGTAAGAACACAAGAACCCGTCTGCCATCCCAGTGTGGGAAGGGAGATGGGCGGATTCCTAGAGCTTACTGGCTAGTCAGCCTAGCTCAAATGGTGAGCTCAAGGTTCAGTGAGAAACCCTATTTCAAAAAAAAAAAAAAAAAGATGGGAAGAGTTTGTGAAAGACACCCAGTGTTGACCTATGACCTCTCCATGTATGTGCACCTATGCATACGTGCAAAACACATATACACAGCACACATACAATAACAATATTTTTCTTAGAGCATGAATTATGGATGCTTAATATCATAAAGCTCAACTGCAACAGAGACAAACCAATTTTCACCATCACTTAAGCTTGGCTGGGTAAGAGAGAAAACAGGATGAGTTTGTTGGGGGAAGGAAGCCCTGAGGGATGCAGACTTCTTCAAAGTCTGGAAAGGCTGGGGCTGGAGAGATGGCTCAGTGGTTAAGAGCACTGACTGACTGCTCTTCCAAGAGGACCGGGGTTCAATTCCCAGTACCCACATGGCAGCTCACAACTGTCTGTAGTTCCAAGTTCCCAGTTCCAGGCAAAAAAAAAAAAAAAAAAAAAAAAAAAAGTCTGGAAAGGCACAGTTTCCCTGGGCCTACCACTGAGGCCCGAGTGTTGTTTACTTATTCACAAGTCTGAGCCACAGTGCAGCCACAGCTTTGGCACCTCTACAGCTCTTGGTGAGGGAGCCTGCCATCTGGATCTACCTGGAAAGGTAAGCCAGTGGACACAATTTCAGGGGATGCCAAAGATCAAATGACTGCTAAGCGAAATAAAAATCTGCCACTCTCAAGGAGGATGGAGGGTCCAGCATGGCAGACAGGTGGATGGGCTTTAGCAGAGGCATTCATGCTTTCACAAGCCCACGTGTGTTCTCTCTGGTTTATACAACTCCATGAAGGCGGGAAGCCAGAGAAACTCCATACCCTGCTGCTCTGAAGGAAGCTGGGAAAGCTGGCAGCCAATCTGTTTTGCTGGGGAGTTCAACATGTACAGTGGAGGTGCCTGCTGGGTGTTTGTAACTCTGGCACAGGGCGGTGGATAACTGCAGGCATCCTGGGGGAAGGGGGTCATGAAGCCTCTCCTACCCCACCATCTCTAGATCCTGGACTGATAATCATGGTGCATCTACCTGGCCTCAGGCTGGGGTTATTCTCTAGCTTTACCCAGTAGGATCTCATCTGACTAAAGACTGCTCACTGGTTCCAAGGATGAAGCCTTGCTGCTGTGTTTCTCCGGGGCTGGCTGTTTCCCACCTCTCTTGTCTGCTTGACTAGGAACAATACAGGCAGAGAGAGGAACCAGAAAGTCTGCCCTAGTATGATTTACCAGAGTGAAAAAGGAGCTTGGACCTTCCTACTTGGCTGCCCTTCTCGGGAGCACCCCGGTGAACCCCAGCAGTGACAGCAGAGGTGGTGTGAAGTCACCACCCCCTCCACTCTGGAGCAGCGTGGGCTGGATGCCTCACTGGAATTCACAAGCTTCTTTCCTCACTATTTAAGGAACTCTCTCAAAGAGCAGAACAGCATGCATAAATTATCTGCTGAGGGCAACCAGCCAGGGAGACCTGGTTATGCTTCTCACGTCACTGGGAAATTGGGATCCAGCTAAGAGCTTGTCCTGAGACCACAGAATACGCAGTTTTTTTGGTGAAGCGAAGTCAAAGCACCTTTCTCGAAGGGTCTTAATAGGCCCATTCCTAGACGTGATAGAGCTATTCCTTCTTCAAGTGCTAGTAGAGGTGATTGGGTCTGTCTTCCGGAGGCCTGGAGTGTCCACCAGCTTGTTCAAGGTCAGGAAGTCCCGGCTCTGCCTTGTTTTCCTCAATAAGGCCATGCTCTCTTGTTCTGTCCTTGGCAAAAAGATGGCTAGCATAGCATTGTCTGCTGTGTAATAAATCAAAGATAAACCTATAAACTCGGGAATTAATAACAATGAGGGGCAGCTCAAGGAAACTGGGTACCTGAGTCATGAGAATCTGGACCCTTCCTCTACAGCATGGGTTTCCATAAGAAGGTGGGGATTTGCTCTCTGTTCACTTTCCTCTAGGAGGTGTCCATGTTCCTGCTAAGGACACTGTCCATGACCTTTTGGAATGGTCAGGAGGAAAAGACAAAGTCAGAGGAGAACAAGGTCACCTCAGGTGGAGACAGTCAGGCACAATTTGGTTAGAAGACTGTGAAACAGTTTATTGGCTCTATAAATAATTGGTACTTTAAGGGGATTAGGGAGATGGCTCAGCAGTTACGAGCCCAGGTCCCTCATGCAAAGGACCCACATCTGACTCCCAGCACCCACATGGCAGCTCACGACTATTCGTAAGTTCAGATCCAGGGGATCTGACTCTCTCTTCCGGTCTCCAGACACCAGTACTCATGTGGTGCATGGACTTACATGTAGGCAAAACACCCACATACATAAAATAAAAATTAAGAGAAAAAGGTGGTGCTTTAAACCAATTTATCTGGAGTGTCATTTCCTACCCCCTTTCCCTTCCACCATTATGGGACTGTGAGGCTTCCTGTAAAATCACCAGTTAGAGCCATGTGCTACTTCCCCTCAGAATGGTGGCATGACTCAGGTCTAGAGAGAGGCATCTACTCTTCAGCTTTGGTAAAATGTCATCAGAGTGAAGATGATTCACCTCAGCTGAACTTCTGACAGGCTGCCTTCCCTCTGGGATCTCCCCATAGCTGAGTGATTCCCAGCAGCAACCCTGAGAGTGGCCCCAGGCTAATGTTCTTCTTAGCAAGCTCTGTAAGACCTACCTTCCTGTCAGCTTTCTGAAAGCCTAACCTGTGTGCTCTGGCCATTGGGAATGTTCATTTCTATTCTGAAACACAACGGATTTATCTTCACAGACGCTGTTATCTAACTCTGTTTAGACACCTGCCCATCCACTGAGGCAAAGTGCGATGGGATGCTGAGAGAATACTTCGGGCCACCTCTCTTCTCTGCAGAGTAAGAAGCATTCAGTCTCTTGGGCACATAAGTATGAGCAGAATTGCTCAACACTGAGTGAGCATATTTTTAGTTTTAATAAGTACTTTTAAACACTCCAGAATTGATGGTAAAAATGTCTAAGTCTGTAAGGACTTTAAATGTATTTCAGTTCTTCACACTTCACCAAGATCTAGTATTATCATTGTATTTGGTTTTAGTCCTTCTGGTGGGCAATAGCACTTCATCATTGCATTAATTTGTATTTCTCTGATAACCTCTCCATTCCTGTCTCTTGGGTCTCCCTGTGTACCCCAGACTGGCCTCAGATTCAGGACCTTCCTGCTGCGGTCCCGAGGGTTGGAATTGCAGGTCTGTACCACCATGCCTGATTTCAGGGCATCTTTCCAGGCTCATTGTCCATGCAGATGACTCTTTGTGTGTGAAGTGCCTGCCCTTTGTACATATTCTGGACTTAATATCTTAAAGAAGATGTAAGCATCATAGATATTACCAACCCACCTGAAACTTATAGTTATATTCTCTGATTATTTGTATGGCTAAACACTTTATTTATTTTTAAACATTTTTATTTTTAATAAAGATATTTACATGCTTTTTTCTCAATGTTTCTGTTATTGTTCTATTTTAAGAATGAGTTGCAGGTGCAGATGAAGTGACTCCGGGTGTTTGCAAACATGAAGCCCAGGTCTGGTTCCCCGAACCTACACTGGAAAGAGGCAACTGAGGGCTCAGAGTTGTCCTGTGAGCCCCACCCATGCAGTACCTATACAGCTGGGCATGCACACGCACACATGCATGCATGCAGGCACATGCCTTTAAAACTCCTCCAAGGCCATTTTAAGTGCTTTATACATATGTTACAACATGCCATGAAACAATTATTTGTTTTTTTTTGGGGGGGATTTGTTCTGTTTGAGGCAGGGTTCCTCTGTGTAACCCTGGAACTCATTTTGTAGACCAGGCTGGCATCAAATTCAGAGATTCACCTGCCTCTGCCTCTTGAGTACTGGATTAAAGGCACCATACCTGACCTCTCATTGGTTTTGATAGGAAAAGTCACACGGATTCCAATATTAAACTAAGACAGCAGCTATAACTAATGCTAGAGACCAATTGTTCTATGTGGGAAATGTCTGCAAGGTGCCTGGGGAACCTGCTTTGTATAACGATGGTTGGAACTACTGGGGAAATGCAACAAGGGTCTGGGAGACACCAAAGAGGGAGAGAGTGAGTCCCCGGAGTTCTGGAAACCATCATCACCATCACCATCATCATCTCTCTCTCTCTCTGTCTCTGTCTCTCTCTCTCTCTCACACACACACACACACACCAAAAATGTCCAATATGTGCATATGGAGAACAACCAGCCTTTCAATTGCCCCAGGGCACTTCTTCACTCTCTTGCAAGCACCCATATATAAGGAATCTTATTATATATATCTTGTGTCTTGAAGCCCGGCAGGGATTGTGGGATCACAACCATTCCAGGAGTGGCATGTAAAACAGCACTTTGCCCTCCTAGGTGCAGTGTGACATTCCTACCCTTACCCCTTTGCTTGTGTTTTCATGTCTAGTGTGGCTGGTCCAGAGAACGAGCCTCTGTCCTCTGCCTTTGTCATAGTCAGTCTGTCTGTGCCGTGTGTATGTGAATATTTACAAATCATTTGGCAGTTTGGTTAGCCCAGCTGCCTTGTGTGTATATGCATCAGTAAAACTTGATTATTAAGCAATTGATGGCATGGAGGTCCCAGTGTTGTGCATATGTGTCTTCTAATAAAAAGTTTAAGTACAGGGGCTGGAGAGATGGCTCAGCGGTTAAGAGCACTGACTGTTCTTCTGGAGGACCTGAGTTCGATTCCCAGCATCCACATGGCAGCTAACAACTGTCCGTAATTCTAAGATCTGACACCCTTACACAGTTATACATGCAGGCAAAACACCAATTCACATAAAATAAAAATAAATATTAAAAAGTTTAAGTACAAAAATAGATAGTAGGCCACATTTGGCCTATGACCTTTAACTAGTTGACTTTGACCAATTGCTTTTTCTATAAACTTTAAAATCAATGTTTTAATTTTATCAACCTTTCACCTACACATGAATTATGATTATTGTCTGCCTGTCTCCCTTTTGGTCATCTGCCTCATACCCCTCTGACAGCCATGGCAACACCAGCTTGGAGCAGTGACCCTTGGTCATTTCATGGCTCACAGTGGTAAAGACAATAGCGAGTCAGCAAGGATAGGAAGGAGGCATAGTTCACTCCTAAAGATATCCTGCTGCTCATTCACATCCTCCCGGCCCCTCATATGGAGCTGGTGGGAGGGGGGCTGCCTCTGTTCAACTGGACCACCCAGTCTGCCTTGAGGAGGAAGAGGCTAGTTTGATGGGTGGAGCTTCAATCATGGGGAGTTTTGGGTTGTTCGTTGTTACTGTGCTGAGATTTTTTTTTTTTCCTGGACTTGAAAGCATTAATTCATGGATAACTGAATCACTACCATCTTCCATAGATTATAAATAGGCCATTAGGATTCAGAAGCAGCATTACTGGAAGACGGAGCCAGCTGGCCACACTGGAAAGGGAATACTAATGAAGCAAGGCCACCAGACATCTTCCAAACCTCCACGGGCTTTGGCCAGGCTTATACCATGGCTTAGATGACAGCGGGTAAGCCCTTCCTCCTTCCTTAGTGCCTTAAACCTGGGCTACCCACACCATCATTTGGACAAATGGCTACATGTTTGTGCCAGAAGTGAAACTGGAGAAAATGTTTGGACTGAGTCTGTCACCAACACCTGCCAGGAGGAACAGAAATAGTTGACTTTATCCCATGACATGGGTCAGCACTTAACAACCCTGAGTACATCTGGGAGGTTCATTTATTTTATTTTATTTTTTTAACTCCAACTCTGTAGCATCAGACACAGCCTCTCAGAGGGTCCAGGAGGTGGCTGTGATGTGTGGCCAGAGCTGTGACTTCTTTCTCAGCCTCCCATGCCTCACCTTTTTCTTCTCTTGTTCAAGGTTCCACACCTGTTTCCACGGCCACTGAAATTACTGATTTGTGTTTTTGTGACTACACGGGACTCTTTTTAGAATACCTTTTGTTGATCTACATAAGTGTTTGCAACTTGACAGCTCTAAAAGTTGACTCTGGACTGCTGAGGCCCAGAGAGCTATGGGGAGGGGACCATGGGTTTCTTCTTTGTCTGGTCTCCAATTGTGGCAGATCATTAGCATTCGCTCGTCCATTTCTTATACAAGTATTTCGGCTAAGTTACAGGGAACTTGTCTTCTTAATTCACCTGTCTGAGAAGCAATATGGTAATGGGAGTTTCGCTACGACATCCCCCGCTCCACAACTTTTTTTTACCCTGTTCTTATCTACAAATCTGTTTTTACAACAAAACTTGCTTGTTAGCCTCGCACCTCATCAGTTCCAACCATTTCTATAGCTTCAGGAGTTTGCTCTTGGGATATCATCTATTCACTCACTTAGAACAGAGAGCCGCTGAATACATTTGTAAGGTGAATGCCAGGAACAACAGGACTGCTTACATCAGTGGAGATCAAATGACTCCCACGGGACAAAGAAGTCTCTCAGTTCTCCCAGCCCAGGCTAACAAAAGCTCCAGTGGCTTTTCTCAAAGCATAGGTAGTCATGGCTACTGGATAGACTGAGGAATAAAGACAGATCGGATTTTCCTCATAAACCTGACTGGGAGATAGTGTTTACTATCAAGCTGAGTCTAATAACAATGCCTCTACCCCACAGAATTGGGGTTAGCACCTCAAAGTTTCCTGTGTTAATATGAGATGCCCCAGGAGTATGTCAGGAACATCTATCATTCCACCCTAAGAAATCTGTATGGGCTTTTCTGGGTGGTAAACTGTAAATAAATACATCATGAAAACTACACCCCAGAAGTGCTTGTTATTTAAGATGCAGATGTAGAAACAGAAGGACCTAGAGATAGAAGAGATTCAAAAAGGATAGGAATTCTCCCGAGGACAAGGTAAAATTTGAGCAGCTTTGTATGGCATAAATGATGACTGCATTTTCAATCCGGTATTCAGTAAGTTGGCACTTGTGTGAAGACACATCAGCCATTTCCTCCTGGGGATACAAAGGCTAGAGAACAAATCCAGGCCTGGGGTCTCTGAGTGAAACTGGGACAATCCTGGAGTTGCAGATGGCCTTCAAGGGGGTGGAGCAGATCCCTACACTTACAGGCTTACTTACAGGAACATGGTGAGTTAGACTAGGATCCAAGGGCTCTTCCTTAACACTTCATGCTTAGTAATTGGGAATTGGGTCCTTAGAACTTTTCTAGGGCTAGAACAAACCTTAGCTCTACCCAGAATAGTCCTAACTGAAATTAAATTTATCTTTCATTTTCCAGAGTGAGGATTGATTTCAGATTCTGGAGCATCAACGCAAGTGCTCTTGATCTGCTCTCTCTCTCTCTCTCTCTCTCTCTCTCTCTCTCTCTCACACACACACACACACACACACACACACACACACACACATACACACCAAAAAACAAAACCAAAAAATACCACTCAAAACTCTTTAATTACATTGTGTGTGTTTGTGTGTGTGTGTGTGTGTGTGTATGCAACAGTGCAATTTCTCTCCTACTATGTGGATCCCAAGGTCATCATGCTTGGTAGCAAGTACCTTTATCTGCTGTCTTGTTAGGGTTTTACTGCTGTGAAGACACACTATGACCATCGCAACTAAGAAAACATTTAATTGATGCTGGCTTACATCTTCAGAGATTTAGTCCATGATCATGGCAGGAAGCATGGCAGCATGTAGATAGACATGGTGCTGGAGAAGATGCTGAGAGCTGTACATCTTGATCCATAGGCAGCAGAAGTGAGCTGGCTGGAGCTTCTCAAACCTCAAAGCCCAGCCCCTAGTGACACACCTCCTCCAACAAAGCCACACCTACCCCAACAAGGCTACACCTCCTAACAGTACCAGTCTCTATGGGCCAAACATTCAGACTTAGGAGTCTATGGGGGGCATTCTTATTCAGACCACCACATTTGCTAAGTCAACTCCATAGCACCCTCAAAACTATTTTTAAAGCTGAATATTGGAACATAGCTCATCGGTGGGACATTTGCCTGGTAAATATGAAGCCATGTGTTCACTCTCTAGCACTACAAAATAATAGTGGAATTGCATGGAGTTAATTAAAACTGTCAGTTTTTACTGGGTATGGGTCTGAGTGATTGTACCTGCCTATGGAGGTCACAGTAGGGCTTTGCATGTCTTTCTTTACCCTCCTCTGTGTTACCACCCTGAGACAGGGCCTCTCAATAGTCACAGCTTGCCTTTTGTGCTAGATTGACTGACCAGAAGCTCTAGGAATCCACCAGTCTCTGTATGCCAATGCTAGGGTAATAGACAGTTGCATTCATGCTTGGCTTTTTATGTGACTGCTGGGGATCCAAACTCACATTTTCATCTTTGCACACAGTAAGTGCCTTGAGCCCTCAGCCATCTCCTCGGCCCCAAAGCTGTCAATTTTTCTTGTAGTTGATTTCAGTTCAACTTGCAAATCTTATTACACTATTAACAAATCCATAAATGTGAGCAATAATTGCTTTAAAAGGGCCTTTTGAGGCTGAATTAATTTCCTTTAACATATTATAAACGCATTGGATGCATTTATATATTTAGAGGATTGGTGTGTTTTTTTCTTAGAGATGTTGGGGATGGAACCCAGGGTTTCACAAATGCTCGGTAAACAGTTCTTTGCTGAACTTACCTGTAGCAGTCCTAGTAACAAAATCTACACTCAAAATACTTAAATAACTGGTAGGTGTAATCAACTCAACATTTAAACAAGAGACCATTATCTTACAAATTACTTCAATTTTACACATTTACTAAGATTTAAGTCATAGGCTTCAACTTAAATGTACATTTTTTTTTAAGGTGGTGGTGGTACCAGGGTTTGGACTTAGGGGCTTGCACCATGACATATGAAGAGCCTATGTTGATTGTAAATGACATTTCAAAATCAGAACAAGTTCCTGATTTAAAGATTAAATTCTCGGTGTGGTGGTCTGAATGAAAATGGCCCCCATAGACTGATAGGAAGTGGCATTACAGGAGGTGTGGCCTTGCTGGAAGAAGTGTGTCACTGTGGGTTGGGCTTTGAGGTATCAGAAGTTCAAGCTTGGCTCAGTGGCTCATTCTCTCTTCCTGCTCCCTGCTGATCCAGATGGAGAACTCTCGGCCCCTTCTCCAGCGCATGTCTGCCTGCATGCTGCCATGCTCCTCACCATGATGATAATGGACCAAACCTCTGAACTGTAAGCCAGCTCCAATATTTTCATTTTAAAGGTTTTGCCATGGTCACGGTGTCCCTTTATATCAATAGAAATTCTAACTAAGACACTTCAAAATTCATCAGTTCCTTAAAATACCAAACAAAAATGTTTCTCAACTTGTCATAAAAATTGTCAATATTATAAGTTTTTTACCATTATATTTTCAGTCTTAGTTCTAAGGTTTTCTGTGATTAGGAGTTCACCAGGAGTATTAGTGTTCCATTCCAAGCAGTTTGGGAATGCTTTTCTAGCTGACTGAGCCTGGCAGGTGTCCCAACAAGGAGAGACAGGGATCTCTTTTATAACTGCTGTGACTGGGATTCCCTAACTTAAGGGGAGTAGCTCTAAGGCCCATCTCTTTGTACTTATATCAGTATCTAATTCCACCCTCCTCAGACTCTGCAACCCTTATATGGCTAATTCTCACCATTTCTTATCAGTTCTCCTGGGCCTGTGTTTCTTTTCTGATACTTAGGTACTTAAATGAGTTTTGTACCTCTCAAAAATTTCCTTCCTCTGCATTCCTCTGGTAACTGGGTACTCTTGGGTTCATGGAAGAAAAGAAGGCATTGAACCTAGAAGATTCAGCAGCCATTCGGAATGTCCCACTCACATGCAGTACTAAAGGCTTGACTGCAAGGCAGCTGGGCAGCTGAGGGGGGAATGTCAGAAGTCAGCAATAGTATATGCACCATTAGACCTTGGTGATAGATGAGTAAGAATGGCCTCCATAGACTCATATTTTAATGCCTAATCACCAGAGAGTAAAATTCTTTGATAGAATTAGGAGGAATAGGAGTTGTGGTCTTTCTAGAGGAAGTGCGTCACTGAGAGTAGGCTTTGAGGTTTTCAAAAGCCCATGCCTGGCCCAGTACTTTTCTCTGTCTCTTTCTCTCTTATCTTGTGGATCAGGATGTAGCTCTCAACTACTGTTCCATGCCTGCCTCCTTGCTCCACACCATGAAGATAATGGATTAAGCCTCTGAAACTGTAAGCCAGCCCTAATTCAATGCTTCCTTTTGTAAGAATTGCCTTGGTCATGGTGTCTCTTCATATCAATAGAACAGAGACTGAGACCTCAAAGCATCTTCCAAGGCAGGTAGGTTCCTTCTCTGGCTTACATGGACCTACAGAATCATTCATGGTTCACAAGCCTCCAGTCTCTATATCCTCCTGAAGTCCTGGCTCTACATGTTCATGCCTCACAATCTGTTCCTGCTACCTATGGGTCATGTCAAGGGCGGATATCTGGTATAAAGGAAAGCAACTAGCAGATAAGCTTACTGGATTCTCACATCCCACCACACACAGAGAAAGACAGTTACATCAAAACTTCAGTGAGTCTGAGTTGTGTTTAAAAGAAAAATGGGGCTGGAGAGATGGCTCAGTGGTTAAGAGCACTGACTGCTCTTCCAGAGGAACCAGGTTCAATTCTCAGCACCCACATGGCAGTTCACAACTGTCTGTAACTCTAGCTTCAGGGCAAAACACCACTGTATATAAAATAAAATAAAAATAAATAAATATTTTAAGGGGTTGGGGACTTAGCTCAGTGGAAGAGCGTTTGCCTAGCAAGCACAAGGCCCTGGGTTCAGTCCTCAATTCCAGAAAAAAAAAAAAAAAGATAGCATTAAAAGAAAAATGGTTAGCTCTGATTTGACCTCATTTTCTGATGTGAAAGATTAGAGCCCTTCTTTTAAGAACACTGGGAGGGAGGTTGTAAAACTGTCTTTAATAGTGACCAAGCTTTGAAAACTTTCTCTTTGTCCTTATTAATATTTCTTCAGCTGTTTGCATACTCCCTCTTTGTGTGTGTTGTGAAGTTTATTTACTTTCCAGCTTATAGAAAATCATAAGGGGAGGTCAGAGCAGGAACCTGGAGGCAGAAGCTGAAGTAGATGCCATGGAAGAATGCTGCTTATTGGCTTTTTCTGCTTTCTTATACAACCCAGGACCACCTGCCCAGTGACAGCCCTGCCCACAGTGGGTTGGCCTCTTCCAAATCAATCATTAATTTAGAAAATGTCCTACAGGCTACCTTGATGGGGACATTTTCTCAGTTGAGGTTCCCTGTTAGGAGATGCCAGCTTCTGTCAATTTGACACAAAGCTGACTTGTACAGCAGGGAATCAGGACAAACCAGAACAAGGGCTGTGTCTAAATCTAAGTCCATTATACTCCCTTGATGGGCTCACAGGAACACCCATCTACTTGTGCTCCGCATTGCTCTTGGCTTATAAGGTTGGACTCAACAGTGATGACCCTGGAATATGCTTTTTTCACTTTGATAGCTGTTAGGATAGCTAGAGTCACACTGTGCTGTCTGTCACAGATGGTTGCTAGAGAGAAAGAGAGAGAAGACATCATTTGGTTTTTTAAGTTACAAACAATACTGGGTCTATTTCTCTTGGCTGAAGGGTTGAATTAAGTTCAGGTATGAAGTATTGTATCTAGACAGCATTTTTCTTATCAAGAAGAAAAATCATTATTAAGACATAGTTGTCTAAATGACATCTTATATAGATTGATGTCTATTATCTGGGAAGTGCAATTCATTGAACTATTAAAAAATCATTAATCACTTTAGTCTTTGGTCATATTTTACTACTGTGTAAGTTTCCAGGTCAACCTTACGGTCTTCATAACTTTAGAGAGCATGTAGGTAGCCATTAACTAACTTGGTTATGTTTATTTTATGAGAACAAGATCTATGTCCCCTGGATATCCTGGAACTCACTATGGAGACCAGGCTGGCCTTGAACTCAACACCTGCCTCTGTCTTGAGAGTGTTGGGATTACAGGCATGCACCATTGCTTCTAGATGGCCACTGTTATTTACAGTTAGGTCCTCACCAATCACTTGAGTTTGGTGGGGACCTTTGACTGTGGATGACCCTCTGCTAGTTGCTTCCTTCATGTGAAGATAACTCAAGTGCTTTGCTTGACCATGCTTTTTCTTGAAGCACTAAGGAAGCGTTCTTCTATGTTGACCATCTTCTTGTAGACTTGACACTGGTTAGAATCACCAGGTGGGGTCTCCATGGCTCTCCTGAACAGACGAATAGGTACAGTGCCACAGATACAGAACATTTGAGATGTGCTATAGTCCCCTGGGATCTCCCTGAGTCCCTCCTTTTTAATTCCTCAGCATAGCCTCCAGTAATGGCTATGGAACACACAGATTACTTATTTCAATCTGGTACTTGTCACTTTAGTGCAAGAGTTACACAAAGCTTCGGCCAAACAAACATTTTTTCACTAATCCTGATCAAGTGCATGTTGTTTTAACGAAAGCCAATCAACAGTAGTTACATTGATTTCAGCAGAGGTTTGACCTCAGTGTATTGGACTTTGACATTAGAAACTGTAATATCATCTACCTCATCTCCAAGTCTCATTCTTCACACACTTCAAATAGCTTACTCAAACCTCTGTAACTTGCCTGTGTACAAACTCTCTATGTACAAACCCATCTTTACTAAAATCATTTACTGTTTTTTTCTTAAAACCACAAGGCACAGTGACATTAACAAATACATTTGTCACCTGTTGTGAGTCTCCCCCCAGGAGGGGGAATGGAGGAGACTAGGCATTGTTTATACCCTCCTCATGAAGTCCCAATGACAAGCCAGAGTTTGGTTTCACCCTGGGGAACCAACAAGCTTATTGGTCTTACTCTTAGTATATGGGTAAGGGGGTTACTGTAGAAGCCTGAGGTACCTCAAAGCAGCTGCACTGGAAAGTCTTTACCCATCATGAATGATGACTTTCTCATAGACATGGTGGAGTTGCCACTCCATAGCCTATTACCTCTAGCTGGTCCCTAACCATGAGGCCATGTGTAGTTAGGGCAGAATTACATACAACTGGCTAAGAAGAGTGGCTGGATACCCAGGTGGGATAATGACCCTGCCTAAGCTATCATTTTATGAAGGAGCATCAGCTGTCAAAAGGTCCAGCTGTGATGATCGTCTGCAAGCAGATACAGCTGAAGTCAGAAGACAGCCGTTTAGCTGAGAGCAAACTTCCAATGCTCTGACCCTTTAACACAGTTCCTCATGTTGTGGTGACCCCAACCATAAAATTATTTCATTGTTATTTCATAACTGTAATTTTACTGTTATGAATCATAACATAAATATCTGATGTGCAGGATATAGGATATGCTATTCACATGTGCTACCACCAGTTTAGAGGCTAATGCTATGCAATACCAGCTTCATAAAAGAAAGCTGAGTCAAAACTAAACACATAGGATAATGTAATAATGAATATCTGTACACATGCTATTAGACTAGGAGGCCTATATTTTGGAATTTTCAAAAGACTATATTTTGTATAATATACACTAAGCAAAGGCAGAAAAGTAAATTTGTAAAATGAATATGATCATTTTATCCAAAATGTTCTGAAGTTTTTGGTGTAGTTACCAGGAAACTTAGCATATACAAGGACAGTTCTTGCCTGACTAAAGTTAACTGAAAGCTTTCATTCTCTATTGGATTAGTAAACACTGCTTTTATGACTAGAATCAACCTCAGAATGGAAGCTTTAGAAGACAGATGGAATTTTCTCCCAGTACCTCCTAACATACTCTATAATTTTTATTATATTTATTTTTTGTTATCTGCCTCCCTGCTAGAAGATAATTTCTAGTTGGCTTCATTCAGAGATCACAGTGTCTGTCATGTAGAAGGCTATGAATTGTCTGAATGATCAACTGGTTAAAGTTAGGCATAATATAATGTCCTCATGACCTAAAGATTCTGGTGAGTGTGATTTAAGCAATGCCACAAAGGTTAGTTACAGTGTGGGTGCTGTGGCTGGATTAGCATTCCAGGACTGAGTTAGTCAATGTCCAGGCTGAACAAAAATGTCTAAAGCAGCCATTGTACATGTGATCACATCCCTCAGTGAAGACATTCTTGGGATTCTTCCTTGAAGCTCATTTTGACAGAAAGTAACTCTGTGGCAAGATGCCTTGCTTTTAAATCTTAAAAATATTTATTCTTATTGGTTTTTATGTATGTGTTTGCACACGGATAGTGCATAGGTGTAAGGATGCTCTGAGAGGTCACAAGATGTTGAACTCCTAGGAGCTGAACTTAAAGTATGTGAACCATCCGCTGTGGATGCTAGGAACCAAACGGGGGTCTTTCATAAGAGCAGCAAGGGCTTGTAACCACTGAGAGTGTCAACCTTGCTCTCTAGTTCACATTCTAGTTGCTATTACTTTTCTTTTTAAGTATGTATCTTTATCAGTTATCTTAAGTCTTTTTAAAAATGTGATATCTACTTATGGGCAAAAAGGAAGACACCATAGCCATTATGAACCTTGTTTTGACTAGATACCATCCATTCTTGAGTAATATTGAGTTCAAGGAAAGGCTGAGTTGTTTAGAGAAAAAACCAAAACCCAAACATTCTGTTTTCCTCTAGGAGAGTTACAAAGGGAGGAAAGGACTCCAATACACAGAATTTGGACAAAGTGGATGAGAGAAGGTAAATGTGATCTCAATCTGAACAGACAAGTGAAAAATGATGTAATCAAAATTTTACATAGTGTATAAAAAAATACATCCATGGAACAAATGTTTTATCTTAAAAGGCATATTTGAAAAGAGTTTTTGAGAACTGTAATGGCTAATTTTGATTGTCAATTTGACTAGATTAAAAAAATGTCTGGTGATGCCTGTGGAGGTGTCTGTGAGACCAATCCAGAGAGAAGGGAGGACTCCTTCTGAATATGGTGGCACCACTGTCTGTGACAGGGTCCTGTGCTAAGTAAAAAGAGAACAAGGAGAAAGCCATCTGAGTACCAGCACTCACTTCTTGGTGCTTTCTGATCTGCTGAGATGTGAGCAGGCAGCCCCATGCCCCTGAGGTGTGAGCGGGCATCCCCATGCCCCTGAGGTGTGAGTGGGCATCCCCATGCCCCTGAGGTGTGAGCGGGCATCCCCATGCCCCTGAGGTGTGAGTGGGCATCCCCATGCCCCTGAGGTGTGAGCGGGCAGCCTCATGCCCCTGAGGCCAGAGCTTCCTGCTTCCTGCTGCTATGTCCTCTCTGACACAGTGGGCCGTACTCTCACACCATGAATCCAAATAAATCCTACCTTAAGTTACTGTCTGTCATAGCAATGAGAAAAGTAACTAATATAGGAATAGTAGGTGCAACCTCCATCCCATCCAATTCTCCCTCCAAAGAACCCCCCAAATTCTATGTATAAGAGGTATTTTCTTCAATGCCCTTTCCCTTGTGGCCCGAATATCTTACTCTGGAAAGTAACTTAAAGAGATGGACCAGTACATATCTTGTAGGAGACTGTTCTCTGCACCAAAACAGATCAACAGCGACCATTCTCCCTAATGGGGAGGTGCTACTTTCTGCCTCTGCCTGTTGTATTAACACATCACTACTAGATTGGCTTAGAGAAGGATTCTGCATTCCTTCATCCCAAGGTAAGAATCTCTTTCTCTTTCAGTCACTCCTCATCTTCAAAAGCCTGCACCTACATAGACTGTATAGTCACGGAAACATGTGGATCACCTTTGGCATCTTTCACTGTTTCCTTTGAATCAGAGCCCAGGCCAAACCTTCTACACTGTTCTTTCATTCAGGCATTAGAAGGATCAAGTGAGGACAGTGCTTGGCTCTGGAGAGGAAGTGATCTAGATCTTCAGCAGCCATCACACACATCGGGATCTTTTAGTACAAATATAATCCTTTGCATTTTGTTCAATTTTCCTGGTGCAACTGTCCTAGTTTGCATTAAAAGTTGCAGTCTTCAGATGCAGCACTGTTTTCACACAGTTCAAGGAGGATTACAGAGCAAAGGCTAATGTTTAGTTTATTCAATAACATTCCTTGGTTTCTTCAAAAGGAAATCTGAAAATTAAGGAACTCCTATAAACAACATTCATCTCAAGTTGACCCTTCCCTAAAGTGCCCTGGATACAGTTTGGGCCAGTCATCTGAAATATATCACTTCATTTCATTGTGCACGTGCTCGTGTGTGTGTGTGTGTGTGTGTGTGTGTGTGTGTGTGTGTGTGTGTGTGTGTGTTTGTAAAGTTCTGGTGCTTAAAGCCAGAATTAACCCAAATGGTGAAACTGTACCTGTGATCCCAGCAGGCATAATTATTCCCTACAGTCACGGAACCCCCAAATACCTACTGATTCTTTTTCTTCAGGTAGTCAGACATGAAAAGTGGGATCATAGCAGCTGAAGTCTTACTGGTGATGAGGACAGAAGCCAATGTCTGGAGCATGGTAGGAAGTGTTCTACTCCTGAGCTACATCTCCAGCCCATAGCAGAGAAACAAAGCCCCCTTCCCTTGGCACTGACTGACCTTTTGACTCAAAAGGCCTGGCTTGAAAAGCATCAATTGGGTAAAGCCAGGATGTAGGGCATTCCTTAATCTCTATGTTCAGTTTTGAGTTCTAGACTGTAATTGCTCTGATGAGTGTAGAGCACACCATACTGGGGTTCAGGAGAAAGGAAGCTTGTGAGGTAGCAATCTGGAAAGTTGGAGCCAACACAGACTCTCTTAAAAGCACTCACATGGTGGTGGGGGTTACTGCAAAGACATTGCCCACGCCTCCAAATGTTGACAAGAGGCCACTTTCCAACAGATCACCGATCTTAACAACCTCCTGTGGCAGCGAGGGTGGAAAGTGGAGGGTGGGAGCAGCAGAAAGAAATCTGAAATCTTCTCTATAGACTCGGTACAATTTTCAAACCCCTGAGCTTTGCTTGTAGAAGTGGAGAATACACTGAGAAACCTTCCAGGTGTGAAAGCTCAAATTTAGGGCTCTTTATCAGCAAGTTCTCCAGGTGAGAAGCCTGTGTGCTCCCTTGCCCCGAGAGCTGCGAATGTTAGGAGTGCTCAACCTGGGGTGACACCAAGAAGAACTGCGCATGCGTCTAGAGAATCCTGAATCACTGCATGGACACTCAAGGAACCAGAGGCAGAGATCTTTCTACCGCTAATCTTGCTTGGAAGAGTATGGGATGCCCCATCCTGCTCTAGGATGGACAAGGCTATTGAGCTCTTCTTTGCCCTCACTCATGACTCTGTAACATCTACATGGTTTTCTGGCACAACAGACTCGCTGACAGACAGACAGACAGACGTCAGACGACTTCTGTACCTGCAGAAGGATCTTGTTGCCATCGTGGTCCTCAGTCTGCCAGCGCCCCTCGCTGATGGGGCTACAGGGATTGGGAAGGAGAGGTACCAGTTGCCCAATGTCCTTCACTCGGAACTCCAGCACGGAGGAGTCGGTGGGCACTGGGCTCTGGTCACAGGGCAGCCTTTTCAGAGAGAACTGGATGTCCACATCTAGGTTGGAGAAGATGGGGAATATGCAGAAATCTGCTTTCCGCTGGCTGGGACTCCGGCGTAGGATCAGCTCATAGAAGCGGAGGCTGTCAGCATAGCTGTCATGACGACAGTAGATGGTGAAGCGCACAATCTCCTTGCCATAGTGCACCGGCCGGATGGCCCACAGTGGGGTCCCGGGAGCCAGAGTGAAGAAGTCTTGGCTGCAGGGCAGGTAGGGTAGGAAGCGGCCGTGCACACGCTCTGTGTGGTGGTGACGCCAGGGCGGCTGTTGCAGCGCCCGGTGCACCTGTAGAATCTGCTCTTCTCCGTATTCCTCCTGCAGGAACAGCACCACGGCCAGAGCAGGCTGTGCACCCTTGGGGGACTTCCGTCTTCGCCTGCCTGTGCGCCGCTCAGACACTCGGAACAGTGGAAGGTCTGGGTGAACCCACGCCAAAACCTTGTCGATGGCCTCCTGCAGTGGCTGGGAAGCTCCCGGGTCTGCGATGATATGGATGCTCACCAGGAAAGGGTCCTGTGCCTCCTCCACAGAAAGCTCACCTGGGAGTACACAGGAATGAATGAATGAATGATAAATGGGTGGGTGGGTGGGTAGACAGGTGGATGACTGGGTAGATAAGTAGATAGGTGGGTCAATGGTTGAGTGGATGGATGGAGAGATGAATGGATGGATGGGTGGTTGGGTAGACAAATGGGTACATGAGTGAATGAATGGATGAGTAGATAGATGTGTGGATGAATGAATGGATGGGTGGCTGAGTGTTTGAAGCAATAATTACTCCATTAGGAAAAACAATAATGGTATATATTTGCCTTAAAAAGAAGAGAAACCAAATCACAACTGAATGGAACCCATGATCTTGGAGTTTGTGATCTTGAGTTCTAGAGAGGAACAAAAGGCTATATTACTTTATGTTGGACGCTGTTAGAAAAACCTTGGTTCTGTCCAGCAGGTTGTATAGTTTCTTCTAGATAGGAGAAGTCAAATCTCTTGACTCAGAAAGCACTAGTGGGCTTGTGAACCCTTTACCCATGTGCCTGTTGTTATAGGGCTTCAATAATGTCGGATGAAAACTTGTCTGAACTCTTCATCACAACTGTTACCTGTCTTGAGAAGAACTGAGTTCATTGTTACTTTCTTGCATTCACTCTGTCACTATTTGAGCAGCTCATATCTGCCAGGAAGTCAGTAGGGAGATAACAAGGACTCTAGGTCTAGGAGTCTGTTAGGAAGACTCTGAATGAACAGTGCTCCCTTAGAGTTATGCGGTCCTACAACTGTGTCACCCCAGGCTGTGGCTTCTTAAATAAGCATACCTACAAATGAGAATCTAATGATTAAAGTAGGAAATGCAGATATAAAAATGTAAATTCAATGTGATATGTGTCTTCAATGAGTGAAGTAGAATGGCATCTTGGGATGCGGGAATCAACAAGAAATTAGGGTGACCTAAAGAAAATATAACTATGGACTCTTTCTGAACTTCCTTTTAAGGTTTCTTTATATGTATGTGGGAGGTGAAGGCAAGAGGACAGCATGCTGGAGTCAGTTCTCTTTGTACCATATGGGTCCCAGGATCAAACTCAGCTTGTGAGGCTTGGCAGCAATCACCTTTACCCACATAGTCAACCCTTGCTTACCCTTCTCAAACTTCTAATAAAGAACAGATGGCATGGGCCTTCAGCAAGACCATACAACTAGATACACATATGTTTCTTTGGTTGGATGCCAGATGAAAGAGCCAGCTTGCTCTTGGGTCATGTGTAGCAGCATTGCTTCATTTCTTTACATACCAGACCCCTACTTGGAGAACCAAGCTTCACTCTTGACAGGGCTTCAATAGGAAATGCTGTAGCTTTTAGGCAGGCAGTTGTGGATTTCCTAAAAATTTACCCACAGGTGTTCCTTAAAGTACCTACAATCTTTTGTTTTGCTTGTTCCTTTGATCTGCTTTGTTTATCTCTGTAATGGACTTTTAAGGGCACTGTCCTATGTGCTTGGTACTGAGTGGGGCAAGGAACACCTAGTGCGGAATGACATGTTTGCTCTAGTCTGTAGCTGAAGCATGCAGCTTAAGGCTCACTCCCAAGGCTGGAAGAACTTGGGACCGTGCTGTTGGAGAGACAGGAATGAGCACAACACCCTGGGCTTGTGGTTAGGAGCTGAGTAAAGTGGTGAGGCACGTATTCTCAGGCAAAGCACTTTGCTCCACCCAGAATTTCACAATTCTTGAATGGATCAGTCACCCTTCCTGGGTCCCCAGGCAGATACCTCTGTGGTGCTTTGAATAAGAATAGCCCCATAGGCTCATATGTTCAAATGCCTGGTTTCCAGTTGGTTGTTTGGAAAGAATTAGGAGGTGTGGCCTTGGCAGGAGGTGTGTGTTACTGGGTGGGGTTGTGGTTTCAAAAACTTAAACCCATTCCCAGTTTGCTCGCTTGCCCTCCTGTGTTTACATTGGAATCCAGCTCCCTGGTGGTCTTTAGGGGTCTCATGACATGGTTACAACAGTGGCCAAATCTAAGGATAGATCAGGTACTTATAGACAGTGTCTTGTACATGTGTGATTATCTGATGTGTGGCCCCATTCAGATTTGAATTATGAAAATCTATCATGATGGCTCAGAGAGCAGCCAGAGGGTTATTCTAGCTAGTTTTTTGGTTCACCCTTTCTGCCTAACTGGCCTCTTCCATGTCATTACACACTGATACCACCAGCAGCAGTAGCAATGCTGCTGAAGCTGGAGTAGTGGGGAGCAACTGCTGCTTTTGTGCCCTGGTGGCAAGACCACATCCCTACTCTCCAAAATGCAAAAGCAAGATTTATTGAAAAGTACAAACCTTGGTAGGGACCTCATTCAAGCTCGCTGTCACAGCTGTGGCCGGAGGAGGTACCTGTCCCTCAGCAAACTGGGTTTTTTAAAGGCAAAAACCGAAAGGCTACACATCAATTAGGGATACAATTGTTCTTAGGGACATTCCAGAATTCTTCTGTTCTCTTAGCTAGTTTGTCAAACCTTTTTTATAGACTATCTCCTGTGCTGGGACCCTCTGTGGCTATCAGATGACCTTAGGCTATCCCTTGTGTTGGAATATTCCATGGTTAATTAGTGGCTATCAGATGGCCCTAGGCTTTCTCCTGTTTTGTATTTTGGACTCAGCAGAACTCAGGCCTGTTTCAAGCTGGGTTAGAGGCTTGCTTAAAATGGAGGCACTTCCCTGTTTCTTCACTGCCTTTCCCCAGCTCTTTGAAAGAAGACTCCACAGCTCTCAAAAGTCTACTTCTCTCTCCCAGGCTGCCTCAAACTCCTCACTCCAGAGGCTTTGCTAAACACCAGTCGATTTTCAACACAAATGGGAAAGGGCAGAAAGGTTTTGAACAAGACAATGAGGAAAAAGTTTGGTCTAGGAAATACAGATGGTTTCTGTCAGGGAAACAAGAGTAGATAGTGAAGATCCAGAAAAGCACCTCCATTTTGTATTATAAAGGTAAAATAGAGTTCAGTTTCACATTCCTGGCAGGGGCTTGCCCATTTCCAAGAAAGAATAAGCTAAGCACTATCTAAGGACATCTGGATGATCCAACCCTAAGGCAGTAAAACGGCCACCCTACCCAGGTGGGTCCAGGAATGTTAAACTGTGGAAAGTCCCTAAGCACAAGCCAATCAGCAGCACACTTGCATCCTTGATCCCAAATAACCCTGCCTTGTGGTTTTTGTCTTTAAACAGCATGTGTAATTTAGGGTGCTCTTCCTTGCCTGGATACATCGGGTGTGTGGAACAAGCTCCCTGCCTGGCTTGTATCACACTGACAATGAACCTTGCTGTTGTGTTTCGGACATCTCTGTCTCCAGTGGTTTCTCTGGGGGTCGAGCTTCGAGCAGAACAGACAGACCAGAAGGAAAGTAGGGAAGAGAAATTTTCTGAGAAGTGAGGTGGCCCCTTTAAGATCCAGACCCCTCACAGAGTGATGCATCAACCGAAAGTTCTTTTGTAAAGATCTGAGCACATGAGCTCACTGAGTCCCCATACAACCCTTGAAGTGGTTGAGATCACTGCCCCCATTTTAAAGAACGGAAAATCAAGGCACAGAAGCTAGTCAGACACCCACCAAGCACGGCAGAGGCAGGACCCTCTCTCCAGCACAGAGGCCTGTGAGGCCCTGGACCCCTCCTCCCTGCTGCACCTGAGTCCCAAAAGGATGCTCAGCTGCCATTCTCACCCCCACCCCATCTGGCTAGGCTGCCCAACCTTTCCCTCTTCCTCCCAATGGCCCCCTCCCAGCCACCAGCATTGTGCCTCAGATACTCATTTGCATTTTTCCCTCTGGCCCTGGGTCTCCTTCTGAGGACAAGCATCAACAGAAGCCTCTTGGATCTTGCAGAGTGGAGTCTTTATATCTTAGCTACGGCCTGGCAGGCAACACAGGCCAGCGCGGCGGTACCAGGAAATAAAAACAACAGATTTTAAGAATGCCCACAGGTGGGCAGGAGAGACTGAGCATGAAGAATCTGGGGGATTCTTCTGGCTAAATTCCCCAGACTCTAGAGTTGTCTGAACCCCAGCCTTATGCCACCTCCTGAAGCCACACAAAGGTTTCCCAGAGAGCAGGCACAAAGGCTGAAGCCTGCATGGCTGGCTGGCTGTGTGTTTACAGTTCTGCAAAGGGCAGGCTGCCCAGCCTGGGAGAGTGAGCTGGGCTGAAAAGCATTGCATTCCACCCTGAGTTCTGGCAACCAAGATGCAGCCCACATCAAGCAGGTGGAAGACAAGGCCAGAGTCTGAACTGCCCTTGAGCTGCATGGAGTCAGAAAAGGCTGAAATCCTGCCCCAGCCTAGCTCTGAAGAACAGGCAGTGACATATGTATGTTTTATGGTGCTCACTGCCCGTGACCCTGAAACAGCTCTAAGCTGTCATTGGGCACTAGGGTTACATATGCATCTCTATGACATTGATCAGGAAACCAAGTATTTGAAGTGAACGAGAGAAAAGGTGAATAATTCACTGTCACAAAAAGCTTCTAGCTGTCCCCAGAGAAGCAGAGATGCTTCGCCAGGATGTGCACTGCCTTTATCCTATCTATTACCTGTCTTTTCCAAGGATCCCAATCTGCTCTATCAGGACAAAACACAGTAAAAGCAATACCACAAGGATCATCCTATACTGGGGGCTGCCACAGGGACAAGCCTGGCTCCCAATTAGCCCAAATCTCCAAAAAGGAGAAGGAAGGCTTCTGCTGTGGTTACAGGATCAGAGTGGAGCAGCGCCCGTGTTAAGGAAAGCAGAAGTGAAGCCAGCCTTTGAGAAAAGATGTGCAGCTAGCCTAGGCTTTCTACACTACTGCGACTTTGTTCTGTCCTGTAGACCCCCAGGGGGTTTTGGCTACCAAAACACAAGAGGAAAAAAAATAGAAGATAGCAAACATTTATTAAGCGCTTTTATTTATTTGTCAGCTACTGTCCTAAAACCCTATTTGTGTGATCTCATTTAGTCTTTGAGACAAAATGCTAGCGGTATCTTTCCCATGCTGTGGCTAACATGCTGAGCTGCTCAAGGCTCTTTGGCTGGAGGAAAGCAAAGGCTATCTGAACTCCAAATGTCCCTAGTCACTGTGCTGTGACTTCATAAATCTTCTGTCTTTGTCCCAAGCCTTAGTTTCCCTGGCTGGGGTTCTAGACCTGCTCTCCAGCTTCTTTCGCTAATCTGAGTGCACGATCCTGCTGTGAACCAGCTGCCTACTTCGCATGGTACTTCCGTGCTATGGAGGAGAAGGCAGGGAAGCAAGGCCTTTTTGCTTATTGAGAGACTTTGGAATGCTAGATGGCCACTTGGCTATCTTGATGCCTCTGCATAGGGACCCTCACCACCTCTGTCTCCAAACCAGGGCCACTCGCTAACCTTGTCTGCACTAGTTCCCACCATCTGGTTCCTGCTGCATTAGACCACCTTTCAGGACAGATGGAAGTCTCCACAGCACCTACTCCCTGGTAATGGATATGTCTAGCTGAATATTAAGATATAGCCTTCCAAAGTGACCCTCTGAACCAGTCTTAACATATGACAAACCCAGGTCTGCTTTCCTGGATTTTTGAACAACAGCTGATCCCACTGTTACTGCATTCTTAGTTTGTCACTGACTAGTGACAACTCATTTATTTAATTAAGGATTGCTTATTGAGTATCTACTATGTGCTAGGTACTATATAATAGAGAGGAAGATAGATGTTGCCTTCAGAGAGCCTATACTCGTGTGTGTGTGTGTGTGTGTGTGTGTGTGTGTGTGTCTCTGTGTGTGTGTGGGGGGGCACAATAAATAATGGTATAAGCAGTAATGGCCACTTTACTTAGCAAATACGAGTTCTATGCCCACACAGGAAGAGATATCCAAGGCAGTAGTCAGAACCAGGAACTGTCAACTGATCAAATCACTCAGCGTCCTTCCAGTGCCAAAATATTCACCAGTGAAAAACCCAGTGCCCTGAGCACTCGGGAGGCTCAGGACTCTGAGTTAGGGCACCCCCAGCTCTGTGAGATGTTTTAGGAAAGGCACAGGAGGGTGAATGAATCTGTTCGCCTCTCTAAAGTGTTACTCATGAAGTGCTCTGGGTATGCATGTGAAGGTCATGTCAACTAGATACATGTAACTCAGTCGTGGAAACACAGGTCAGACATGCAATGTACTTGCCCAGGGCACAGGCTGACACTGAACCAATCACAGAAGGCAGGAGAGAAAGTCCTCAGTGACAAAGAACACAAAATCCACAGAGGGCCACGCTCTCCCATAAAGGAGCATCAAAAAGGGGTATAAATTCCTCCCTGGGAGAGCCATTCCTTTGGAATGTAATGAATAACCTGCTCTTTTTGCTTTTAGCGTCTTTAAAAAAGACAACTATTTGCATCTCTGCACCAAAGAAAAAATCACGAGCAATTCCCTTAAGCGACCAAGATTTAAAATAAAAATCTCAGACTTCCTCAATTTTGGGCAATCTTATAATCTCAATAATAAAATTGGCAGGGAAGTGACTGGACAATTTCTAGCTGCGGTCATAGTCTAAGTAGTATGGCCCCTCGCTCCCTCTCAGGTCCCACAACTTCCTGTAGTTCAGGTCTGAACACAGGCTGCCGTGCTGGTGAAGCTGAAACATCAATTTTCCCTTGGCAGAGAACAGCGAGGAATCTTTGTGCTTCCTGGGCCCTTTCAAGCTTTTGTGAGAAAGATGCTGTGGCTACAGCCGCAGTCCCTTGGGCTCTCTCAGTTTTCACCATTTGTACAGAGACAATGTCACAGGCCTGGACTCCTACACACTGAGCATTATTAAGAAAAAGAGAGAAAAGGACACAGTCAGGAAGGAGGACTTCCGTGTTATCTTAAATGTATAGCAAGCTCGTCCAGGCTGTGTTCTGAAATACCCGGGGGAGGGGGAAGAGTGAAGGCTTCCGTAAGAAAAGACACCTGAGGTGGGCGTGGCCTGATAGATTCTGAGAGGTCATTAGTCAGTCTGTGGGATACAAATGCAGCCAGACAAAAACACTAGAGGAGCTATGTCTAAACACTGCAATGATTCTCTCAGTTCTGATTTGGGGACTTTGTGAACATTCCTTAAGGATCCCCAGCACTTCTGATCTGCCAGCCCACCATGTGTTGAAGGCAGCAGTAGGAACACAGACTAGGGACTGCCCACTAGCGTGGGGATCCCATGGAGCTTTCTCATACCCTATGGTCTTGTGGCTACTACTGCTCCCTGAGCCTGAAAGGAAATAAGGTCACACTGTAAACACCAGGGACAGAAAAGACTTTAACTAGAGGAGTCTCCTTGTTTATCAGCTACTCCATAGAGCACTTTTGCTCATTGCCTGTGTCTATATGCAGTGTCTCTGTATGTGTCTGCATGTGTATGTATCTTCCTCTTGCATATTAAATCACAACGTTTAGGAGACATCTGGTTATTCTTCAGTGTCAGTGGGAGAGTGAAATGGTCCATAGTGATAAGAAGAAGGGGTCATGAGCTTTATGAACAACAGATCCTTACCTTACAAATTCTACCTGTAGGAGTTCACCCTCACAATGGATGTACACAAATACATTCTGAGTTCCTCACCACTGAGTAAGGATGCTCCTGGCAATCATGTGAATAATGGTGAAGGTGGAACACAACCCACAGGGTCTCCTTCAGGCACTGGTGACTGTGACTAAGGGACATCATAGAAGCACAATAAATACCACAAGGATGTTCAAACCACTGTAGAAGGGTATTCCTGGAGAAACAGTCATTTACAATGTCTATAGTGAGAAAATAAGGCATCTGTCTGTCTCTGCCATCCTAATATACCTATAATCATATAGATAGTCCTTATAAAATATGCAAAGGCAGACACAAAATGACAAATAATGGATTTTCTGGGTGGAGTTCTAGTTTTAAATCTCTTTATGAATTTGTATTTTCTGACTTTAAACAAAACAAACAAAAAACCAATGGCTATGAGCCATTTGGGCAATAAAATTCTTTTTAAATTGAGAAATGTCATAGTCACATCAAGGGCAGGTATAAGTGGTATCAGTTACTCTCTTTTGTCCCCTCCTTTGGGTCCTGACAACACTGGCAGAGACCACATGTTCCTGAGGGTCTTTTCTGGGAGAGTTTAAGCAAAAGAGCCTGGCTTCATTTTTCTTTTAGTTATTTGGTAGAAATTTTGTGTGGTTGCAGTAAGTTCAAAATTAAACCTCTAATGCTTTATCTCTTACTTTTGAAGTCAGAAAAATTCCACTGTATTTTTAAAATTAGATCTGAACAGAGCAGAGCATAGAGGAGTTGTCTGTGTGATAACATCTTTACCCTTCCATTTTCTGATACATGATGTGGCTTATTACCTTTTCCTGATTGCTTGTCAAGCAGCCATCGTGTCTAGCTTTCAGCTCCCACCCAGAGAAAATAGCCTACACCATCAAATACAAATGCCGTACATTGTGTTTCATTATCTCAGAGATTTTCTTTGCCATTTTCAGGATTGTTCAAGTAAATGCTGCCACCATTTGTCAAAATGAACTCCAAAACACAAGGGGTATGCTCCATGTTTTAAAAGCAAACTATTCCTAATGGAAGGATGTAATGACTTATTATAAAGTTCAAAAGAAAAAAAAATTCAAGTATTTGTCATGTGAGCACATCCCCTAAGTAGACGGAGAACCACAAAGCCGGAGTTGAAGTATAGGAAACATATGCTACTGGGCTAGCTCAGGGCTCCTCAAACTTCTTCTATATGTGACTTCAGGTGGGGCCTGACATGCTGCATCTGAGGCAGCAATAATCCAAGGCAGTAACTACATGTATTCCACCAGGCTATGAACAGTGTCTCTGGGCAGCTGGTAAAATGTGGGACCAAATGGGTTACCCCGACCTGCGAGCTGTCCCTAAAACCCACTCAGAATCATGGCAAGATCCAGATCTGTCAAAAGTGTTATCTATGAGCTATTAAATGACTCCAATCTTAAACAGAAGGCCCAGGAATGTGACAAATGTCTCCAGACTTGAAGCCATGTTTGTTACATGAAGGCCTGATGTTTGAGGGTGTGGGAAAAGCTGCCTCCAGCAGAATCTTTTTACACTCAGTGTGAGGGAGGCCATTACTCTGGGGAGGAAAATAAGAACACTGCCATAGCTAGGAACAGGGGCAGCAGCGTTAGGCATCCCAGATGGTAACATCAGTATATGCAGCAGAAACTTCTAGGTAAACATTTTAAATAGACAGCTTCTGCACAGCAAAGAGGAAGCAAGATGGCTTTTCCTATGAGAATAAGTGGGTTCTTCCTAGTCTCTGTAGCCATCACCTGACCCAAGATGAAGCATGCTATTCCTGACATCATTGACTAACAGCAGCCATGCATGAGAGCCTCTCTAGAGATGCAGTCATCTAGTCACAAAGCAATTCACCATGACACCCCTTTGGGAACAGACCTCTTTATGAACATCTTCATTGTACCAGAGCATGATCTAAAACATCAGAAAAACGGAGACAGTTCTTATTTGGGGTTCATTTGCTGGAGGTTGTTAAATTAACCTTATGTTACAGTAGAGTAGAAATTCAAAAACCCTAAGAATTTCTTTCATACAGAAATGAGTGTACCCTTTCCCTAATGGTTTATGGCATCTGTAAAGCTACAACTACACAACAAACAGTGAGGTTAAGCAGCCAAGAGTATATCAAACAGTGATGTTCATTCGTGTTGTTAATCAGCTCTTCAGACACTGAGGAATAAGGACATGAAGAACAGACAGCATAACAGACTGAACTGAGGGAGGCACAGAAGCCTCACACTAACTTTATCGAGCTGGGGGAAACTGGGGGATTTTCTTGTGTTAGGGATGGCCACGTGAGTTTTCCTCTAAATCTGTGTGCATTGTTGTTCTTCGAGAACCATGAATCCAGCAAATTCAACAGCTAAAATATTTCTTCATGAGGACAATCAATAGATTGGGGTTTTGTTAGGTTTTATGGAATAGGACTTGGAAGAACATTTGTCCTAAGAATCACAGTCAAGTGCTGAACACAGAAGGGAAACATGATTATAACGTTTCCAGACAGATCAGAGTCAAGTTGATGTTGTCGGGTCTTCCAAAATACTGATCTTCCTTTGAGGGAGTGACATGATAAAAATTATTCTAAGGAAGATAAATTTGTCAATAAGTGATCACTTGAAATAAACAGAAGAGAATGCTAAGTCTCATTCTACGGGGTCTGGGTGGAGCTGCTGCACAACACGTACAGAAGCTGTTTCTGCAGCAACTCTCTCCGGGCAGAAGTTAAGTGATTGATTAAACCACAGTGAACTCACTTCTCTCCAGTAAGCTAATCAGTGTAAAATGCCAGTCTATGATGTTCCAGTAAGTATCCTGGAACTGTAAGAGGAAGCAGAAACCCCTGAGAAGTCAAAAGGAGATAATCTGCAGTTCAGGTCAGGAGGTGTGGTCATCAGAGCCCAGCAGCATGGCAGGAATTATAAACCTGGTCTCAGCTCCTGGCCAGCTTCAGTGCCTCTCAGCCAGCCAACATGCCTAGACTTTTTAATGGGAAAATACCCATAATTCTTTTGATTCCTCTTGTGGTAAGGAGTCAAGGAAAGCTAATTGATGTCTTGTAGCTGAAGCCACTTTAAGCCCAAATTGGGAGGGTCAAATATAGCTAGTTCTTTGTCCATTTGCTACATCATTATTCTGGGGTTAGAAAGTCTTAAGAGATGTCATATGTCCCTAAAAATGTAAATTTTATGTGAATGGGAATATCCAATCACACGGGTTCAGATCTCAGCAGCATTACACAGCACACTTAATTTTTTCCCTAGTATAATTATTGTTTTTCTTTCATCCTGTTTATAAAATTTGCCCCTTTTATTCAAGTCACTTAAGAATGCAAATCATGCCTCATGGCTTGATGATCTCACCAGAGTTCTGGAAACACAGTTTAAAATTCTGAGAGTGAATGGAATTCCTCTTCCTTTATTTCAATGATACTCTCTTAGGGCCACAGTGTGCTGAGCTTTTCAGAAAGCACATGAGTAAAGCTGGCTTTCCCCAGCAACCTATAAAGGGCAAACAAACCATTTGTAACTGGGAAAAATTCATCCTACAAAGAAGCCACACCTTAAGAAAAACCCTCAGCTAAGTACCCTCTGTGGTTAGATGGAATCACAAGATATGAGTGCAGTTGAGATCCCAGGATCATAAGAAGAGGCCTACTCATCGACTCAAGCTTCCTTGCCTCAGAGATGGACAATGAGGAGAATAAAAAGAAGCCTTTTCCTCTGGCCCTCTTTCTACTCTTGCTTTGTAGTCAGCAAACAGTGTGGAGAAGCTTGGGGCTTGTCTAGTACCAAAAAATTCCTTTCCCCAAAGTCTAGCATTTAGACAAAAGCCAGCATTCCCTCAGGGACTAGAGAAAATAGTTCCTACCTGCCTAAAAGGAATCATTCTCTATATCTTGGGCAAAAGGAACAAAAGGGACGGATGTCTCTTAACACATGCCTGTGGTGCCTATTAGCATATCAAGGTCTCTGCTGGCTTCTAGGCTCCTTCAGTCCCTACTCACCACACTTCAAAGCCCCGACCCCAGCTCACAGGTTCCTCCTCCTCCTCAAAACCTTCCCTTAAAACTCAGGGAATTTTCTTCCTTGCTTTTTTTTCTGTTTTCCCACGAGTCAGCCTTGGCAGTTTGGAATAAACTTGCCCCTTCCACCCATGGAACAGCTATTCTAGATCCTCTGCTACACCCGTTTCATCCATTGGTGCTGGCATATTTGACTTCTCTTCTAAGGAAGTTTTCCCCTCTGACCCCGGCATCGGATTGGATTTTCCTAAGCTACGCATGGATCATTTGCTTCTGTTGGCTTCTGCCATTTACCAGATTTGACCCCAAATTCTCAGTCTACCTCTCCTCCTCCTCCCAGTGTCTCTGGCTCCAGGAGCAGACTACACCTGAGTAGCCAGATCTCTCTTCTGGATAAGCGTTACCATGGAGCCGCCTGCTTTGTCTACTATTACTACCAAAGTCACACAGGCACACAGGCAGGCCAGAAGGCTCCTGTCACTTCCCCTGAACCCCAGTCACAAGGACAAGGGATGCCTTTCCTCTGGTTTGGAACATTTTTATCTCTGACAAGTTTCTCATTCCACTTGGGAAATTCTCATCACAACACTTTATCCACCTCAGCGACTCTTTCTCACCTTCCCCTGAAGGTGCAGCCCACCTGGGATGCCCGGACCCTTCCCTTGTCTCCTCCCCCAGGAGCTGCCTGCCATCCCACAGCTCCTGGCTTCTATGATACGGGAGCCCTATCCTAGCTCCTGCGGTATATTGGAACCTTTTCCCTCTGCTCCTCCTCCTGCCTGTAATCCTGCAGCTTCCTTAAGCCCATCCTGACCTGTGTGATCCTGTTCTCTCTCTCAGTGTCCACGTGCAGACCCCATCCTATGCTTTCAGCTCCTTCCTAGAGCCCTCACCCCCAGCCTCCAGCGCTCTCTCTCTCTCTCTCTCTCTCTCTCTCTCTCTCTCTCCCTTCTTCTGCAGCTTATCTAAGTCAGAACCCATCTGGGCCACTAGGCTCCCTCTTTCCCTCCTCCCTCCCTCCCTGTCCCCTCTTGGAGTGTATAGAAATTCCCTCCAGTGAAATTGCACTTGGCACCCTCTCTCCTCCTTGGATTACATGCAACTTGGTCTCAGTACAGATCAATGGCCAAAAATTGGCCCACTTGATTTCCAAATTCTCACAAATTGTAGCAACTGCCAATGAGTGAAGCGAACAATCCCTAAATCTCTTCCATCTACACTTGCTCTGCTCTACGTTTCCAAAAGGTCACTTATCTCTAAGGTTCTTCTGCTTCCTACTCTTAAAACCTTTTATTTCTACATTTCCTCTGTACTTTTCTCTTAAAATAAATTCTCTTAAGACTGTGCTATAAACTTTATCTCAGAACTTGTAAATTTATTGGGTATAGTTAAAAAATCTATAATCTGTAATGAAATTAGGCTTAAACCTTACAGCAATAGGCTTATAGCTAAAAATATCTTTACATAGGTAATCTTAATTTGCTGCAACTTACTATAATAGGTGATTCAACTTTTGTTTCAAATATGCTATATATGTAATTTAGATTTGACTCTTGTTTAAAAAATAGATCTACCGGAAGGGACCTTGAATGAGGATATACAGGGATGGGAAAAAAAAATTTCAGAGGGAAAGCTGAACACATAGTAAATATATGTGTAGCAATCTTATTTGCATTACCACCCTTGATATGCCATGCTTATGATTCTTATCCTGTTCATAGTTATTGTTAACTTTTCCTCATTTTAAATTCATGTTACTTTTTTTTGTTAAATACAAAATAAAGAAAAAAAAATAAAAAAGTTACATAATATCTTTTCTTTGCTAATAAAGAAAAAAACAGAAAAAAAATAGATCTACCAAAAAAATAGGCATTTTAAATACCAGCCATATTGTCGCCAGCTATCTTTACTAAAGTTAAAGGGTACATGCCATGTGACTCCATCATCAGGATGACTACATGGTATAAACCAACTAAGGCAACACTCATAGGACTTCTTAGTCTCACTGAGCCCTTGGCTTTTTTATTATATCTCCTTTTAGACTAAGGAAGCAGCAGCAGATTTTCAAAATATCTTAGATTGGTATGGATTTTTATGATGGTAAATTCCTAAGGTTATAAAGATATACTCAGGCTAATAAAATCTAACCCAGTGATATATGTCTGACTACTTATTTCTTTGCCAACTGTGTTCCACTCAGGCTTTTAAAAATGTGAATAAGGAAAGGCATATGTTTGATAAATAAGGTTTATAAATCCCTATGGTCTACTCAGGTTCACAGTAATATATGTCTAGCCTCTTTACCTTTGTTAACTTTGTTAAGCTTTAGCTATTTGGGTAAACTGAGTCATATAAAAACCTGTGATATTCTATAGCAGCGAAGTATAAAAGGATCAGGAAAGTAAGGTTCCTGGCTTTTCTAGGGATTGCATTTATGATTTAAATTTTTATTTTGAGACTAAAAGATCTTTCAGTCTTCAACTCAAAATTTTAAGGTTCAAATTTAATAGAAATAAAAATGTAAATTTTTAATCTCATAAGAGCTACTAATGTATAGATTGTCATATAATTTATCTACTGACAAGCTTTATTTAGCCTCCTGTATATCTTTAAAACAAGTTGTCTAACTTGGGTATGCTTAATAGATTATAGTCCTCAAACTCTTCAGAGATCTGCTGAATATGACATTTAAAATGTTTAATTGAAAAAGCTTTCTATAACAGACAGAAATGCCAGCTCCTAGCAGAAACCCTAAGGTCTTCTTAGAAGACAGATGGGGCATGACAACTTCACCTCGATTTTAGTGATGCTAATCATTGGGAAAAACTGCCCCATGCCTCAGCTGCTGCCAGGGCTCTGCTCAAACTGTGGACATGATCTGGCTGACTGTTGTGCTCTGCCTGGCTAAAGTAAAATCAACCATCCCAAATTCCTTCTCCACAAGAAAATCCCTTAGAACTTCTGGGTCTAGCAGCCAAAAGTTGATGTTGTTCTGTGTGACAGCCTAAGATTTAATGCTGTCCTGTGTGACTGCCAAAGACTTGACTTCTTCTCTTCCCAGTAAAGCCATTGAGAGCACAAGAGCCTAGGGCAACCATCTTGGTAGTGGGTAAGACTCTGACATTTTAATTAATACACAGCCATTTGGATTATAGCTCCTGCTATAGTTTATCCTTCTCAGATCTCTAGTGGTATTGACAGACTAACTGTGGCTTTAACAACAATGCCTCAGTGTCATCAGGAAGTAGTCATAGAAAAGATTATATCACCCTTTATCATTTATTATCAACAAAAAGGCTGGGACATTGGGTCTCAAACCTGGGACAAATAGCTGAGGTGCCTATTTAACAAATCAAAGCAGATCCTAGGTGCTGTTTTCTCTCTGCACTCACAGACCCTACCTGTTACAGGGTTCTCCTTGCTGGATACCAGCCCTCTACCATAACTCTCCAGTCTAGGGGCTGAGCTCCCCTTTCCCCAGCTGCTCTTCCCTATATAACCCAGCCTTTTTGGCTATGTTGGTCCTGTTTTCTCCTTTGGCCTTTTGGTCCCCTGACTCTCCTCTCTCCACATGGCCCCAGCTCAAGGTCATGTTCATTGTGGACTCTCTCTCCCAGCTATCTCTACCCTTTATCTACAATAAACTTTGTCCTCAACATACCTAGGAATGGTCATGTCCTCCTTTTAAATTTTTATTTATTTATTCATTCATTCATTCAGGGTTGATTCCTTCAGCCTTCATGTTGGAATGAATGATGTTTACCTACTTGTATTTTCATTCTGGGTCAAAGAGAGCAAAGAGACAGGTTCTGTTTCTCCCTACACATGCACTTTTAAGGCATCAATTGAACCTGCTGGTCATACAAGGGGACCATACCCAGTCTTCATAAAGGATAGAGACTCCCACAACAGAATATTCAGGACAATGACACACTTGTCATTCTGTCCCTACTCTGTCCTTTGAATATGATTATTTAGGTCATGGGAGATGTAATTTTAACAATCAATTTGGAAGAGCATATTGCATCATGGTGGTAATATTTGCGTTTTTCATGGTAGTCTTTAGGCTTAATTTTATATGTATTAAAAAGCCTTTTCAGAAAGTACAGTCTCTTTCGATGATTGCCCAAGGTGCCTTCTGCATGTGGGTGGTGGGGTCAAGATTTATGTTCCTGGCCAGGAGCAGAGATAGGCCAGATGCTGAGTGGAGGCAGGGCAGCTATGCTCTATCAATATTCTTTAGGATTAAGAGAAGGTTGCTGACCCCTTAGAACTAGAGATAAACATTTGATGAAAATCTGGCTTAAAGGATAAGAAAATTACTAGGTAATGTCTTTGAGAAAACTTTAAAAGCAAGAGCCAGGCTGGGAACGTAGCTTAACAACTCCTTGGTTATGGGAAATATTGACATGATGGTGCTCAGGAGATCAGAATCCCCAACCCCGCCCCACAAAGTCTTGTATGTGTTGGGGACCACGACAGAAAAGCTTTAGCCTGGTGCCAGAGGAGGAACTTGGTTCCTAGGGAGAAAGTCCACACAGTTCCTAACATTACAGGAGAGACTGAGCCACGACAATAATGGATGGGTCTACACCAGTCTGCTTAGTTATGCTTACCTCTGCCCTTCTGTTTTAACTTGAGACTCATTCCAGTGTTGCCACACTAGAAAAAGCCAAAAACAAAACCACACCTCTCTCTGATTTTTATTGTTACTCATGTCTTTAAGTTGGTGTATTGAGGATGGGTGGCCAACCTTGGCTTGTTAGGGCTGCCAACATTTGTCCCTAAAAACTCTGCTAACACTCTTGCTGTTATTTCTCTTTATTCTGTTGAGAAGAAGTATGTGAAGTTGGATGTGGCAGCATCAGCCATATTATCACTCTCAGGCAACCTCAAGGATGGAAGCCAAAAGCTGAGCATGGTGTAGCCAAATGACTGAAAATGCTCCCCAGATCTACACTGCCTCCTTGGCTACCATCATTTCAATGATGGAGACAAATACATCAGATTATTTTTCTTTATCATTTGTAGCCAAACAGAGTTCCTGACAGAGACACACATTGAGCATGAGGTCTCAGGTGTGAGGATCGAATACTATACAACTTCAGGGGGAATTGTGACTCAGTACTAATCCCAGCTGCCCTAGAGGAGCCTCAACTCCAGACTACAACTAAGACAATGGAGTAGAGGGAAACATCCAAACCAAGTGACCAGGCTCGATGCTGAGACCTAAAGGACGGTAATGAGAGCTACAAATTCAGTGATGGCGGCAGGCAGGTATTTTAGAGAAGCCATTCTTGAGGAAGTGTAGTATCAAACAGGACTGAAAATGGCAGTCTGGAGAACAGCCCAGGAGGGTTAGCTGTACAGCAGCTAAGGTACTGTTCCCATGATTACAATGACTTTAATAACCAAGGGGCAATGTCAGGGTCTTCAGCTGGCTAGAATGTTAGGAACAGCTCACTACAATCTCCTCTAATTACCAAGTATAATTTGACACAAAATTACAATTCCAGATACTCAGCTTCTCTCACAGTCCCTGTTGCAGAGGAAAGCCAAGCAGAACATCAATAAACATAATGGTCTAATTAAGTGTCTATCCAGTTGGGAATTGGAGTTGGAAGTTTAACAGGACCTTTGAGGGAGGGCAGAATAATTCAGTATTTATCGACTCAAAAAGTCAAAGCTTTTATTGTAAGACAATTGTTTTGGGTAATTTTAAACCAAATGCTCAATCAATATGAACAGTTTTGATGTAATGCTTTTAATCACTAAAATTACTGTCTGGACACGAGGCATCATTCCTCGTGTATACATTTATTTATATTTTGATATTAAGTATAAACACCTCTCAATGTTCAGAGTATTCATATAAAACCTATCTCTACTCATATCTTTATTACATTTAATAATCACTTAGGAGCCAAAAATTATAAAAGTAGGAAGATGGACTAATAAAAATATCTATATCCAAGGCTGGAGGTATATCATCTCAGTGAGAATACTTGTTTAGCAGGTCCGAGACTTGGTTTAACCTCTAGGGTCACTAAAAAGTCTACTCCATTTAGCTAGATTCTGAAGTGGAGAAATGATAGCTAAATTACCCAATTATAGCCTTTGTCGGTAATGGTGTTGCCATAACACACTTCAGTGTAGTTATCAGAGTAGGGGTCCCTTCCAAGTTGGGCAGGGATAATGTTTGCCCACAGAGAAAAGTACAGAGAGGCATCAGCTGAAACCCTTGGGGGCAGCATAGGCTTTGAGCTTTCTCTTGGCCTTCATGTAGCAGGGACTGTTAGAAATGAGTTAATTTAGCTTCAAGGTGTCCCTGGAAGGTCTAGAGGATGCTGACAAATCTTAGAGCACATCTATCAGGCTGGCTCTCCAAAGGGAAAGGAATAATGTATGGAAGGTAAAGGAAGAGCCTTCAACCCAGGGTTAGAGTTCCCATATCACATTCTTCAGAAAAAGACTCCTTTGGTGATCCCTACTCCCTATCAAAGCATTTACTACATCGATGTTCTTTGTGGTTGTGAGCCCTGGAGGACTGTTAAGAAAACCTTGATTCCTCAATGGAAAAGTTCACATCTAGAAGAGCCTGCAGAAATATATTCTCAGTTGGAAAGTTCTAGATTAGCACCATATGTGCTAATCTATGCAACCAGGAAACTATCTGTCATCGTTAAAGGAGAAAGAAAAACTTTCTGTGGTGCTAACAGGCTAAAATAACCCATACCCAACAAATCGGTACTACAGAAAATGCTGAGAGCCATAGTCTAGACTGAAGAGAGGAATGGGGATTCTACAAGGAAAACAGAGCTGTAATCACTGAAATACAAAGTACAGCTAAAAATACAAGCAACACAAACAATGAAATAACTGCAACCAGACACGATTTTCAATAATAACCTTAAATATTAATGGCCTCAACTCCCTCATCAAAAGACACAGTTTAATTGAATGGATTAAGGAACAAGATCACTTTTCTCTTGTCTATGAGAAACTCACCTTTAAAGAAAGGCAGCACTTTAAAGCGAATGGATGGGAAAAACTATTCTAAACAAATGGGGGTAGGAAGCCAGCAGGCATCGCGATTCTGACACCACACAACAGACTTCAAACTATACTAGTCAGAAGAGATTAAGCAGGGACCCTTATTCTGCTTAAGGGAATGGGTAACCAAGAAAACATTACTATCCTAAACATATGCACACCAAACTCTGGTGCACCTAATTCCATTAAAAAGTGTACTGCTGGAATTAAAGACACACATTCACATCAGTACATCAATAGTAAGTGGTTTCAAGCCCCATCCTCTCTAACAGATCTTCTGAACAACAACAACAAAAATGAAGGGAAATATCAGAATTAAATGATATCATTTATGAAATGGATGTAACATACCTACAAAATATTCCATCTAGACACCAAAGAGTATATACCTTACCCAGCAGGTTATCAAAGCTTCTCTAAAACAGATCACATTCTGGGACACAAAACAAATCTTAACAAATTCGGAATATTGAAAAAAAACTTTCACATATACCATCTGCCAATAATGTAATAAAACTTAAAAATCGATAGCAAGCTAGCAATCATTCCCCTCTGCCAATCCCTCTAGTGAAGTACACAAAGTCATGGGAATTACAGAACTCATTACTGAATGATGAGTGGGTCAAAGAAAAAAAAATTAAGAACAAAAACTTCCTGGAACTAAAAGAAAATGAAAATAAAACAATACAATATAACAAAACCTCTGGGATACATTAAAAGCATCCCTATAAGGGAAATTCTGAGCTCTAAGCTTTAAATGAAAAACCAGAAAGAGCACAAATAAACGACTTAATGATGCTATTCAAGAATTTGGGGGGCTGGAGAGATGGCTCAGTGGTTAAGAGCACCGTCTGCTCTTCCAGAGGACCCGGGTTCGATTCCCAGCACCCACATGGCAGCTAACAACTGTCTGTAGTTCCAGTTCCAGGCAAACACCAAGGCAAATAAATAAATAAAAATAAAGTTTTAAAAAAAAAAATAAAAAAAAAAGAATTTGGAAACATAAGAACAAGGCAAATGTAAATCCAGTGAATGGCAAGAAATAATAAAAAATCAGAGCAGAAACAAACAAACAAAAACAGTACAGAGAAGAAACACATTTAGGATCTGCTTCTTTGAGAAGATACAGAAGATCCACAGACCCTTGGCTCAACTAACAAAAGGGAAGAGAGAACCCAAATGAAACAGAATCAGAAACAAACAAGGAAACCCCATATCAGAAACCAGAGAAATCTGTAGTATGAAGAAATGCTTTAAAAACATGTACTCCATTAAGCTGAAAAACCCAATGGAAATAGATACATTTCTAGATTTAATCCAAACCACTGAAGTTAAATTAAGAGCAACTACTGAAGCAGACCCATAACAAATAAAGAGACTGAAACCCCTAAGAAAAGCCTGGGCTTAGATTCATTCATAGAAGAAAAAAGAAAGCAGAAGGAAGTCCTGTAAACTCTTCCTACAAATCCAGCAATCTTCCAGTATCAAAATCAGGTAAAGATACAATAAAAGAGAAAATTACAGGCCAATAATATAGATGCCAAAATCCCCAACAAAATATTTGGAAACCAAATCTAGGTACATATAAAGGACTCTGACAAACTCCAACATGCCTTCTTCCTAAGATGGAGTGGGATTAGAGGGAACACTTCTCAACATAATAAAGTCTATATATGTCAAACCCATAGCTAATAGACTAAATGAGGGAAAACCCTAATCCCTATAAATTAAAGAAATAAGTTGGGACTGTCTCCTTTTCAATGTAGTACTTGAAGGTCTAGCTGGAGCAGTCAGAAAAGGGCAGGGAAACAGTCAAGATAAGCCTACTTGCAGATGACTCAGTACTGTACACAAGAGACCCAAGAATCCCACCAAAAATGTTTAGAGGTGATCAGCAATTCAGCCATGTGGCAGAGGACAAAATCAACCTATGCAGTAGCTTTTCTATAACCATCAACAGACACACCGGGAAAGAGATCATACACACCCTCCCATTCACAAAATCCTCGAAGAAAAAAATACCTAAGAATAAATCTAACCAAGGAGGAGAAAGACCTGTACAATGAAAACTTTATATTTCTGAAGGCAGAAATTAAGAAAATGCCTCATGCCCATGATGGGTAGAATTAAGATTGTGATAATGACTATTCTACCAAAAGCAATTTACAGATTCAATCCAATCCTAATTAAAATCTCCATGACAGTCGTCACAGAAATAGAGAAAAATATCTTAAAATTTATGTGGAATGACAGCCAAAAAAAAAAAAAATAAAAAACAGTATGGTAGGTCCATATAAACAGACATAAAGATCAATGAAACAAAATAGAAGACACAAACATGAGTACATAAACATATAGCCATCTGATATTGATGAACAGGCCAAAAACATAGACTGGAGAAAAGATAGCATCGTCAACATACATTGCTTGGAAAACTGGATATCCACATGTAAAAGGACAAAGTTAAGACCCTTATCTATCACCTGTATAAAAATTAACTTCAGATGTATCAAAGATCTTACATAAAACCTGGAACACTGAAACTTCTAGAAGAAAACAGAGTGTACCCTACATGATATAGATACAGGAAAGAAAATGTCAAAATAGGACTCAATTTACTCAGGAATTAAGGACAGTATTTAGTAAGTGGAACTTAATAAAACTAAAAAGCTTCTGCATAGCTAAGGAAACAAAATCTATTGAGAGATGTGGAAGCCCAGGGATCGTGAGGAGGAGGAAGGAGAAGCCCACAGAATCTTCTCCTGCCATACATCTGACTTCTACAAGATTAACATCCTGAATATATAAAGAACTTAAAGACTCAAGAAAACAAATGATTCAGTTTAAAAATGGGTTTTAGGGCCTGGAGAGGTGGCTCAGAGGTTAAGAGCACTGACTGTTCTTCCTGAGGTCCTGAGTTCAATTCCCAGCATCCACATGTGGCTCACAGCCATCTATCTTGACGCCTGGTACCCTCTTCTGTATACTGTACACATAATAAATAAATATTTTTAAAAAATGGGTTTTAGATCTAAACATGAGTCTCAAAGGATGAAATAAAAATGAATAAGAGACATCTCACAAAAAGTATTCATTATTCTTAGCAGTTAGGGAAATGCAAATTGAAATGACTAATTTATCTCACCCAGTCAGAATGGCAAAGATCAACACAAATGCTGGTGAGGATGTGAGGAAAAGGGACCCCTCATTCACTGTTGGTGGGATGCAAACTGATGCAGTTACTATGGAAACCAGTGTGGAACACTCTTAAAAAGCTAAAAATAAACCTACCACATAACCCACACTACTCCTTGGGCATATGCCCAAAGGACTCTACCTCCTATTGACAGATACTTGCCCAGGCATTTCATTGCAGCCTTTTATGAACAATAGGTATGAAATGGAAACAACATAAATGTCCTCCAACTGATGAATGGATAATGAAAACACAGTACATATTCACAATAAAGTACTACTCATATGTAAAGAAAAATGAAATAGTGAATCTTGCAGGCAAATGGATGGGATTAGAAAATATTATGCTGAGTGAGGCAATCCATACCCAGAAAGACAAGTGCCACATATTCTCCCTTATCTGTGATTTCTAGCTCCAAATATTCAGATGTGAGTATATAATCTGACTAGGAGAGTAAAATGTCAGTGGTGTGTGTGTGAAAGAGCTCCAGAGAGGAGGCCAGCAGGATAGAGGTGGTATAAAGGGAAAAAAAACAACAACCAGGGAAGAGGTCTATAACTGGGGGAGGGGTATCAATACAGGAGACAGAGGGAGGGGGGTAAATAACACCAAGGATGCTTAAAAAGGCATAGGGAATTATGATTTTATATCTACCTAAAATTACATACAAACATATAAGTATATGTGCATACATAAACATACATGCATACACAATATAAATGTGGTTACATGACTTAGGGCTAGTTATAATACTTGACCCAAGAAGCCATAGAAATCCTAATACCAGGCATGGGAAACCTCCTTTAGGGTTATTGGACAGGGAAGTTCAAAGGCCCCTAAAACATCATAGGCTAATGTTATTGCCCTTGGTTGCCTCCCAGAAGCTGAAGGTAAATCCCTGTTGCCAAAGACACTATGCATTTTGGTCATAGGACCTGGAGAATTTGTGATAAAATTGAGCTGGACACCTCCTCCCAGAAAGTAGCTTTCATAGTACTAGAAAGCTGCTGGGGCGGGGAAGGTGTAAGCAATCAATAGCCCTACCCAGCTTTGATACCCATGAACCACAACAACGACCAGTGTGACAAGATATTCCTAAAGGTGCAATAGTGGTGCTCAATCCTAGCAATAGCCAACAGTTGTCTAATTGGACTCAAGGCCTACTGAACAGGAGGGAACTCATTCCTGGTACTGTAAACCTAGCCAACTACATGTGACTAGTGAGGTCATGGAGGTGTAGGAGGACCCACACCAGCCCTTTTCCTAAACCAGCATACTGCCTAACTATATTCTAAATACTTAGCTTTACACACACAGTTAAGTGTAGATCTTACCCTAACCAAAGAAGATTCTTTTGGCATCAGGGGACAATTTCAGAAAGCACAACTAGTCAAAATGCAGAGAACAATGGACTGTGGGCTGCCCAGCCCCAATTGATACATCTACTATACAACTCCTGCATCTAAGGCCCAGGGAGCATCATGGAAGAGGGGGTGGAGAGAGTCTAAGAGCTAGAAGAGCAGGCAGTGTGCAGTGAGATGGTTCCTTCTAGCTATGACAGGGGGGGGGCTATACCCAAAGACCTCAACAACATGGCTGCCTCTCATCGCCAGTTGACATTCCAACTTAGATGGGGGAAATCTCATGAGGCCTCCACCCCCAGCTGAGGAGCTACATGCAATTACCAAGTGTGCAGAAACAGGGAGAATTAGTATTGGGTAACCAGAGGCTCATCCCTGGAGAAGACTAAGCGGTCAGCTCTAAAAACTTACACAAACAGCAACACTGCATGGACTGAGCAGGCTCTATTTATGCTTCTTGTCTATATGTATATATAACAACAATGGTTAAAAAAAAAGGGGGTTATGAGTTTGGAAGGGATTTGGGGATACACAGAGGGCTAGGGAGAAGAAGAGCAAGCAAGAAAATGATGTAACTATATTTTAAAAATTTAAAAGACAACTTTGAAGGACATTCAAAGAATACTTACTGCTGGCAGAGGACAGATGACTGTAGTCGGACCTGAAACATAAGATGTAAGAAGGGTTAGATATTATTTTTTCTTTATCCAAAAGAACCTCTTGAGCTAAAACTTCCTTAGTGGTGATTTGGTAGTAGCACTCACCCACTAAAGTTACCACTGGTGAAAACAGTGCCGAGGCGTCTTTTGTGCAAATTAGTGCAACGTTTGAATTCTGAAAGCAAAACTTGGCCTTTATATGTACCCTGTGAGTCACCCTATGAAGTTCTCAAGCTCTCTGGATTTGTTGGAAAGTTTTTGAATGTTTGTTTATTTTTCTGGTAAGAAAGCCTTCAAGTTTTCAACAGATTCACAATTTCCCAAAATGTTACACTATCATGAAGAAGCACTTTCCCAACGCTCACACAGCATCACTGAGATGCTTCTTTGATGACTTGATGGACCCCTGATGAAGGAGGATAGAATTGGGTTGGGAAATAGGGGTGTGCCTACACTCCGGGACTAGGGGACCAGTAGGGACCTTCAGCATTTGCACTTCAGTTGATTTCTGTTCCCTCTTAGATAGGACAGTCACAGGATGGACTCGGATGTGGAAGGAAAGTTGAGGAGAAGTGGTCCGTAGGGTTCTATTCTGAGAGTTCAGGGGCTGGCAGTCAGTCACTATGAGAACAGGAATCCTGCCAAGGACCTGCTCTGGCTGCTCTGCCAAGTTCCCGCCTCATGGGCAGAGCTGCTGAGACTTTCCTCTTGGCAAGGAATTTGGTGGAGAAGCTGTTTATTCTCTTGCACCCCAAAGTCATTCTCAGTAGGAAATTAATCCCTTAGGGATGCAGACAGTCACAGTGCCTGGCAGTTATGGGATGTAGTTAGGCAAATAAATTGCTACATTGTGTTTAATTTTATAGATATATACTGTTTTTTTTTAATCTATCACCTTAGTCTCCAGGTATCTTTCTTGAATTATCCAATTTTTCACTCCATTTACTACATTCAAAATGTGCATATAAAACTTTTTTAAAATTGTCTTTTATGTGTCAAAACTACTACACTGCTCAGACCATGATGCCCTGAATTATTGGTAAGGAATAAAATGGAAGAAAAAGAACATTGGCTTTCTTTCTCTTTTTCAAAGGAAATAGTTTAGTAGTCAAAATCATTGTTGTTTCAAACTGGGAAGGAGGAAGACTGCAAAAGAGATTTACATATCTCTTTATAAACTGCGCTCTCCTGCATCAAATTCAATTTTATTTTATTAATTGTCATGTTAGTCTTGATGACACAATACTTGAAAAAAGCGATTTAGGAAGGAAGAAAGGAATGGGAAAGAGTGTGAAGCAACTGGTCACACTGTGTACAGACAGGAAGTGGAGAGCGATGAACACTGGTGTTCAGCGCACTTCTGCCGTCTTCTCTCTTCATTCAGTCCCGGACCTCAGCCTGTGGGATGGTGCTGCCCACATTCATGACCGGTCTCCCCTGCTCAACAGAACCTCTCTGGTAGCATCTTGACTGACATGTCCAGAGCTGTGTCCCTGAGGTGATTCTAAGTCTAGTCACTTGATCTAGTAGTGGAAAGTGATACTATCTGTAAGGAGACCAGGAAGTGAGGAGTGATGGGGTCTGAACTCACTGGGCAGAGAGGATGGGTAATGAGCAAGCTAGACAGGAGGATGGATTGGGCTAGGGCATAGTGCCATATTGGCTAAGGGAAATGAAAGCATTAAGAACTGGTGACGTACTGAAACCCAGGATTTCTGCACCCAGCATTGGCACATTCAATTCTTTCTGGAGCCAGACAGCAGAAACAACACATTAGGATAACACTGAGGAATCTAGCGATGCAAAGGGCAGTGAATGCCCAGCAAACATCCACTGTAATAGATGGGTAGCCAAGCTCTTCCATCATACCTCGATCATGGCCAGACTTTCCAGAAATCGCACAACTATCTGTGATGACACAAAGAATGTTATATTACTATGTCTCCTAGCAAGAATGTGCCAGTCTTTTCAGCTAGGGTTTGCCAAAGATGAGATTTATACAGGCAGACGTTGTAAAGATTGCACAAAGATGGATATGGACATAGACTGAAAAATTACATTAAAACCATAGTTCAAGAATCTTGACGTATATTGGTAGGATTTTAGGATACGTGGTAGCATAAAGGATACCCCTCCACAAGGTCCCTCCAAATCTCTCAAGACTTTCATGGCAATGCTGGGGTTAGGCTTGCTAAGTGGCCAGTCTCTTGCAGACTTGGGAACTCCAACTCCTTCACATACAACACCAATCTAATTGTATAACTTGGAAGGAAATTCATGCTTACTAGTTAAAACATAGACCCCTTTATCGAAGGGTGGTCTCTGCCCAGATCTGTGACCTTCATTCCATTAAAACATATGAAACAGAAGAGGCACCCAAGATTTCACCTTGCTCTCCAGCTTCTGGTTCTAAGTTTATATAATCTGCATGTTACCACAATATGATAGAGACAGCAGCTCTGAACTGCTCTTTTCATTTCAAATTGTTGGAAGATGCTGCTTGGCAGCTCCTGTAGTCACCACTTCAGAGGAAGTGATGCGCTGGAATTTTCTCAGCCCCTTTTCTTTGGAAATGGCTGCCGGATTGGTCTTGGTTCACCTTTGCAAAATATTGGGTGATGCGATATTTATGAATAAGGCTTTATATTTACTGCCTTGTCCTTAGAAAAATTACCATGATTGGGAATATAGGCCGGATCAAGGTTTCCACTCCTGTAGCTCATATTCTAAATGAGATATTTAATGGCATTACCAGCGAAAGACTTAAGGCAACTTCATGAAGAAATAGATTAAAATAATTTCAGAAAACAGTAAGGTGTTTGATCAGACTGCTCTGAAGGACTTCATGCTCCTCAAACTTATTTAGGGTTGGTAGGAACTGCTTGAAGATTTCTGTTTATTGGTCTCATATACAAAGTGGTCCCCTGCTAGCTCTGAAAGCCTTTCAGAATGGAGCATGAGAGGTAAACTTAGAAATATTAAAATGTAAAATTCTTGAACCTATATAGTAGATTGTGGTGATTTATCTTGTATCAAATAAAGATTGCCTGAAAATCAAAGAACAGAGCCAGCCACAGAGTTAGGCAGAGGTCAGGCAGTGGTGGTACCCACGTTTAATCCCAGCAGTAGGGATCAAACACCTGTAATCCCAGCACTTGGGAACACATGCCTTTAGTCCCAGCACTAAGGTTGAAACAGAGAAGGGAATATAAGGTGGGATGACCCAGGAATTCACCCCTGTGCTTCCCTTCGCTTCCCCTATTCAGTCTGAAAATTCATGGAGACAGGACCTACCCTTTTCGGCTGAAAAATTGGTGAGGTGGGAACTGGCTGTGGCTTGTTCCTCTCTCTCTCTCTCTCTCTCTCTCTCTCTCTCTCTCTCTCTCTGATCTTTCAGCTTTTCCTCAATATCTGGCTTTGGGTTTTTATTATAAGCCCAATTAAGATTTGTGCAACAGTATATGGCATATACTAACACAAGGATTATTTTCTCACACTTGATACCTATGTATATATATATATACATATATATGGGTGTATAATTTTCAAATATTGTTTTAACATCTATATGCAATTTGCATGCATTAGGATTATATAGGAAGGTATTCTATAATTAAGATAGTTCACCACTGCTGGAGATCTCACTAGGCAATTTGCACATATGTTCATTTTATAAAAGGATTATCTTTCTAGATTCTCTTTTCCAGGAAACTATGGCCTAAGAACTGAACTTGGCCTTTCTGTAAAACTGACCTTCCTGTTATTGCAAACACATGCACTCTGTGTCATGGACTTCCCTGCTTATTCTAAGTACACTAAATTGAAGGTCATGGTAACAGAGCTAACTATCCTTGGACACAGACGTCATACAGGACTACAAAGTCATTTAGCTTTCTGTGTAAGATTTAAAAAACTCGGGGGCTGGAGAGATGGCTCAGAGGTTAAGAACACTGACTGTTCTTCCAGAGGTCCTGAGTTCAATTCCCAGCAACCACATGGTAGCTCACAACCATCTATGATGACATCTGGTACCCTCTTCTGTATATTGTATACACAATAAATAAATCTTTAAAAAATTTGCAAGTACACATAAAAATTTAAAAATCTTTTTAAAAAGATTTAAAAACTCTGGCCCATTTAAAATGTTTTTGCCTCTATTCTTTCCCATGCACCTGTCTCACTTCCCAGTGCTTGCCTCTTCGCATAGGCTGCAGTGAGGCATTGGTTACAGTTCCCCAAAAGGCATGACACTGCCATGGGCCAAAGATCAGCGACAGCTGATAGAGAGGTAGAATTCCATTGGTGCCAGACCAAACTACTGAAAGACAATTTACTTGGTATGGTCACATGCAAAAGAGCAGGGTGGAGGCTATATCTTGGAGACTCACTAATAAAATTGTCATTGCTGGCACTGGCTTTTATTTGTATTTTCAAGGAACTGCCTGTCCCTCTGTTAAGAAATTCTGTGTCATAAGCTATTTTGCCAAAAAAAAAAAAAGAGAAAGAAATGGCTTCTTAGTTTCTCCTAATAGCACACAGCACAGGCTCATTTCCCAGTGGAGCTTCCAAATGACACCAGTTGCCACAGAACACTGGTCTGCATTTAGTCTTGGCCCATGTTAGGTGCCGATAGGATGGAAATGGCAGCGTCTCCTCCAAAAGAAAACAAGGACTAATTATAGATGAAATGTTTCCTTCAGAATGGTTAATAATTGGGTAGCATGCAGAAGCCTTGGGCTCCAGCCAATAAGCCATATACCCACTGAGTTGCTACATCCTATTTGTAAAATACTAATGGCATGGCCTGGATGTCCAGAATGATGATGACCAGCTTCCTTAAGGTGTTAAAAAGTATCTGTGGGTCTATTGTGTTGGGTATAAAGAATGTATGGTGCTCAGTATGGGGGCACATGCCTGCAATCCCAGAGCTTGGGAGGCTGAAACAGGGGTATTCTAAATTGGACACGATTCTAGTCATCATTTTTTTCTGGATAATTTTCTAGACAAATGACTCAGCTCTCACCCTTTCCTCACCTTCTCCTCCCTTCTAGAGCCAATCTCATCTGGCTTCTCTCCACCATACCACTGTCAAAACCTCACTTTAGTTGTCTCCATTAGCAAAATGGCACTACACAGCCCTTGTCTTAATGAGTCTCAGTCAGGTATTATTGACCTTGGTTTCTCAAAAACTTAACCTTCTCTTCATTCCCAGGACAGCCTGTTCCTCCTTCCTGGGCTCTGCCATCAGTTTCTCTGCCTTTGCTCAACAGTTCAATGCAATGGCTTCTCGAGGCTAGGCTTAAGGCTTAGCCGTGCTGAGCTGGCTAAGAACTCAGTGAGCCAATAAGGCATGCAGAAGTTTAAGAAGTTTAGAACGGCAGGCAGCACACAGTGGGTGCTAGGTAAATGTTCGATGTGACCTTCAATTGAGTTCATCTCTCCCAAGGCTTCAAGGACAGTTCCAAAGATATCATCATGTCAGATCTCCACACTGAACTCCAAAGATACCCAGTGTCTGATTGCCCATCCTAATGTCTCTGCTGACACTAGAATGTCCCACATTCTTTCCTGACTTGGTTTAGAAGGCATCATGGGCTAGTTTGAGAATTCAATTAAATCTTTTTTTTTTTTCCTTCTCGCAAAACATTATCAAGTCTATTATTCTGAATATGTCTTAAAGCCATTTGTGGACCCCTAAGCCGAGGACTGACATTCTAGTGGATATGTCACCTGAGCTAGGTTTTGAGAGAGAAAGGGAGTAGAATTTCACCTGATAGGCAGGCATGCTAGGCAGAAAGGGCAGAGTTGGCAAAAGTGAGGCGTCAGGATGGCCAAGTCAAAGAGCAAAGAAAGGCCTGAGGAGAAGTGGCCAGCATAAGGAGAGCTCACAGTCCAAGGCCCTTGATAGACAAAAGAGCTGTAAACACTTGGAAGGACGGGGGACAATACTCAGGAATTCCCCACCAGTGTGGGGGACAGCCCTATAATCCCGGTACTTGAGGAGGGCAGGAAGGTCAGAGCTTAAGGCTGTCATCAAGTCCAAGTCTTCTGAAGAAGACTGCTTCAAACAGCAACAGTAGCAACAAGTAGCAAACTTTTAATAATGAGTTCTGTGCGCTTTGTACTTAACCTGGCTAGAAGGGAAACCATGAGAAAACCGAGCCAACCATTAACAGTTTGTTTGATAGCTAAACTAAAATTCAAAGTATAGGGGCGGGGAGGAGAGAGAGCGTGGACTAAGGGGCATGAACTAAAACTTCTGTTTCAAATAATATCATTTTAATTTAAGTTTGCTGGTGATGTAATAAGAATTCTTTAAACAACTCTGTCCTGAACAGTCTTTAGGGACAAAAAAGAGAAGCTGGGCATCTCTGTCTTAAGCAGCTCTTCCCAGGAGCCTGTCTCCCGGGGTGAAGCCACCCCTCAAAATCAATGCTTACTCCCCCCTCTCCAAGGCGGGGCCCCTTGCACCATCTGCTTTAGGAGAGCCCCACAAGTTAAACATTAGTGGGATATGGGTGCTTCACACCAGTTACAGAAGAGCTGGCAAATTTCGTTTTGTTTCATTCTATTCATGGAGGACAGGGGAACTTAGGCTGATAAGTAATGGGGGTGTGAAAGAATTCTTGTCTATTGTGCATGAGGCCTTAGGTTGGGACCCCAATGGTACAAAAATTAGGCAAGAAACTAAACGACAAGTTTCACACCAACAAAATTGAAGCAAAAGTAAGGGTGGATGGAGGTGGGTGGGGAGGCTTCAATGAAGTTACTCCTCCCCCATGGATACCAATCACAGTTGGGTAACAGGGAAAGCCTATTGTAGGAAAGAATTCAGGTCCAGTTGGATTAGGTCGGAACCGAGATCCATTCTGGAACAGGCCTGCCCTCAGTAGATTGCCAAATCCTCACATCAGCTTGTGACCTCTCCACCTTCCAGGAATTCCGAGGTTTTCTGTAGTCTGGGTTGCCCCTGACCTCTAGCAAGATTTCTCTAGATAGGAGAAGACACTCTGTCCTACTGGGCATCCTGGAGTCAGTGCTGACTGCACAGGAAAATCCTCTAGATAGGGGCTGGGTGGAGACCATTCCGGGACATTCGTTTCTGAAAATGCATTCTTTTGTCCTACTCAGGAAAACTGCTGTTGGAAGAGGACTAATTAGCCTCCAAAGGTTTGAGCTAATTACTTGAGTCCTTTGAAGCACACAAGACCCCATCACAGCTTCCTGCGGGTACCCAAGGCTGGCGGGGTGGAGAAGCAGCTCAGCAGCACAGGATAAGTGAGCTTACCGGGCTTCAGAGAATCTTTTCCGTGCCAGGCGCCCCACCCTCTCCACCTGCTTTCCTCATCTCCAGGGCCAGACTCCCGGATGGGCTCCAGAGCTACCAGTTCCCCAGCTACTAAGAACAAATGCAGGTGCATCTCTATCTGACACGGAATACCGGTTGAACCTGGCACGAGGGTTACAGGGCTGCGAGGAATGACGTTGAGCCCCAGGTCCCATCACCTTCCAGCCTCAAATGGGGCCCTTCCTGCCCCTCTCTGCCCTGCCCCAGACAACCAAGGACCACGCCGCTAGCCCGCAGACACCGAGTCCTAGCCCTGATACTGCCCCGGTGGTTCGGGCTCCCGAGCGCGAGTCTTCAGCTCCCGCCCCGCCTGGTCCGGCTCACCCTCCGGTCTCGGCGCCCGAGTCCACGCAGTCCTCCTCCTCACCGCTTGTCTTCGGGTTCATGGCGCGCGTGCCCGCCACGCTCCCTCGGCCCCGGATCCCTTCCGAGCGCCTCGTACCCAGGCTCTGCAAGGACCTGGCCCCGCGTGCCAGCCGCCCTCCCCGCCCTCCGCTCTGTGCTGCTCCGGCGCGCGGGTGCCACCAGCAGAGGACCTGAGCGTGTGCACCGGATGCGCGCGGGTGCACGAGCACAAGCGTGAGTGGGGGAGGTGTGTGAGATGGCCTGTCTCTATGAACTAGGGATGTAGTGCTAGTGCAGTGTTTAATCTCGCACCCACCTGGGAAATGCTCCGCGGCTCTGATTTCTATAGGGACTGCTCCTGCGGGCTGAGTGTACAGTGAATGTACGCTGTAAAGCTGTCCTCCCTTGGGCCCACAGTCTGGAATCCCGGGCTTGCTCAAAGATTTTCCGGCATCAGTCTGAGAGCAGCACTAGGAAAACACCCACCAGCACAATCAGGGCAGGGTGGAATATCTCCATTTGAGGACCAGTTAAAACAACGTGGGTGTTTTTTTCCCCAAGTTCCTCGGAGCTGCAGAAGCTGAGTTCATTAACACCTTGCTCAGCTTAAGAAGCGGGCAGAGTGGCTTCTCACAAGTTGCCAGTGAACGCATTCTTTTGTTACCTGTTTCAAAATAACGCCAAGAGAGCTGGATGCGCTTGCATTCCAGCAGTCTGGGAGCTAGAGGGTGGTGGATGTTGTTAAAACCCATTATCCGTCAGGGTGGTTTCATTGAGGTAGCAGGAGGTCATCTTCACCTATCTAGTAGGCTAAGGCGAGGCAACATGGTGGAGTAAGAACAATTTAGACTTAATTCCGGTGGTGTTATCATTAGAAGATATGGAAGACACGTGTGTGTTCTATCATCTTCTGAAAGGTAGTGTTGAGGACAGAACCAACGGCCTTGTGCAGGCTCTACCAATAGGGAAAAGAGGCCAGTCAAAGAAACCCACCCTGGCTCTAAAAACCAGAGCCAGTGAAAGAAACCCATGCTGGATCTGAGATCTGAGCCCGTGAAAGAAACACTTTATTCCTAAACCCAGAACCAATGAAATATGCCCTGACTCTGAAACCAGCACAAACTTGGTCCCTAGCATCAGAACCAGTGAAAGAAATATGCCTAGTCCTGAAATTAGAGCCCAAAAGAGTAGTGAAAGAAGCATTTTGACCCTGAAACCAGAATCAAATCAGGGATTGAAAATCTGACCAATCCCCACCCTGGAAGCCTCCTCCCGAGAAAGCTCCGCCTCCAAAAAGCCCTATATAAACTCTGCGCTTGCTCTTCCATTTCCTGCTGTCTTCCCTGCTCTCCTGGTGTCTTCCCTCTCAATAAGTGAGGTTTGGGTGAGGACCTTCCCCTGAGCAGCGAGGGAACGTGGACAGAAAGCCGCTGAGAAAAAAAAAGCTGTAACACTCTCACGGCCCAGCGCATCTAGCGCAGCAGAATTGTTAACACTCCCTGAACAGAGAGCAACCAAGGAGAAGCAAAGCTGTAACACTTCGCTGAGGAAGCCTTCCCCCAGCGAAGCAGGAGTTGTTACACTTTGGGAAATCCAAACGGGGCTGTAACATCTTGGCTGGGGAGGCCTACCCTACGGAGCAGAGCTGTTAACATTGGGGAAGCCTTTCCCTGAAGCAGGGCTGTAAGCTGCTGCCTATGCTTACTGTGGCCGGTGGTGTTAATTGGCTCCCGAATGCCTGAATACCTTTCTATTCCAGGGGCAGTGCTCAGTATAGCTGGGCTCCCTACTGCCAGGACCTCTTTCCATCTGAGCTGCACAAACACCTACACTACCATCCAGGTATAACCCAGTCACCATTTATTTTCAGACAAGTTATTTAACCCCCCTGAGTCTTAATTTTTTCACCTATTGGGCTACTGCTATCTTCCTTGTATTTCCTTTGTGAGTTACATGAGATCGTGTCTGTAAACAGTTTGTGTGAATCTTGATAACATACCAGTACTAGTTGCAGGGGGCTGTTGGTCTCACAGGCAAAGCTTAGCTAGCTGACATCCTATTCTCAACTTAAACAGCAATGTCACTCCTGTGTGACAAGTGATGAAGGACAATACTGTGTTTTTCCTTTCTTCCTCTTTCTTCCCACTTTACATCTGCAATTGCTTTCTTTCTCTGTTTCTTCCTTCTTGCTTTCTGATTCTTACTTTAAACATGCTATATATACGAAAGAGAAAGGCAGTACCAACAGCAGAGTTGACATGCAATCTCACAATCGGGAAGAAAATATAGGTGAGTGCGCCCATCACAAATCTGAAAAACCTTTCCTAAACCTAAAATTTCTTTTCCCAAACAAGCAAAAATGGATACGTTGTATTCAATTTGGAGTTCATTAGTTTAAACAAGCAGTTCTTTAAAGGGAGGCATGTTGTGGACTATCACTTTAACCATGCAAAGGTGTGTTACATATGTTTCTGCTGCATCCGTTTGATGATGTAAAGATGTGTTGCATTTGTTTCCCCTTGCCTGCCTAAGGCACCTGATTGGTTTAATGAAAAGCTGAATGACCAATAACTTTTGAGGAGAAAGATAGGCATTGCTGGTAGGCAGAGAGAATATAAAGAGAAATATCCTCTTTACTGTGTTGTGTTTTTAATATAAAATGTCCACTCATGTGATAAACAGTTTGGTGACAAGCTGATGGGCTTTTTGAGCAGTGATTGGATCATTAAGGCTCAAACCTCATCAATGGCTCATTCTCTGGATAAATTCAGCATATTGTACCATTAGAAGGTGGAGCCTAATTGGAGAAAGCAGGTGGATGGGGATGTATGCTGTTTGTCCCTATTGTACCTCTACCCTGCCACGCCACACCCTCTGTGACTAGAGGCTGAAAACATGGAGCTGAGCAACCACAAACTGAATCTTCTGAACCTGTGAGCCAAATTAAATCTTTCCTATGTTTTTTTTCCAATAAAGAATCAAAATGCATTGTTTAACACATTAAAGATAACCTCTGAGGCACCAGAACAGACAATAAGAAGTGAAAACAAAAGGATTCTTGGCTTAATTTGAAGAAGGAAAAGCTCAAATTTGAATTCTCCACTTCTGTCTCTGTTTTCTGTCTGATGTGGTTTGTGGTTGCCTGCCTGTCACCTGGCTGTTGTGTGTCTGTGTCTGATGCTTGTGACTTGTGTCTGCTCCTAACAAAGGGTTTTGCTCTGTACTTATAGAGAGCATTGGGAATGGGATGAGAGATTCTCTATGGAAACAGGAATGGCATCACCTTAACGACTCAGAACAGCACGGATTACTACAGACATGTTATCAGGCTATAGCTACAGGTTGTTTCCAGCATCTGTGTGAGATGTTTGTTGTGTAAGGTTGTGTTAGTCAGGTTTCTCTTAAGGAACAGAGCTGATAGGATGAATGTGTACATTTTAAAAGAGGATTCTCCGGAATCTCAGGAACAGGGTCATGTGCATGACTCTTCTTAATGCTTTCTTCAGTGTCTGCAGAAATCTTTGTCTTTTCCTGTGCAGTGATCCAGAAAGCCACTGCTTCTGGTCTCAAGATCCATGTCAGAGAGATCCTTGAGTCTCATGGGAATTCCACTGTTGAGGTTGATCTCTGCACCTCAAAAGGCCTCTTCCAAGCTGCAGTGCCTCCACTGGCATCTATAAGGCCCTGGAACTCTGTGACTATGATAAGTGGGGAAGAGGGGCTCAAGCAAGGTTGAGCATATCAATAAACTATTGCACCCGCTCTGGGTAGCAAGAAACTGAGTGTTGTGGAGCAGAGAAGATGCACACACTGATCGAGATGGATGGCCCTGAAAAATCTAAATTTGATGCAAATGCCATCCCTGGAGAGTCATGGGCCATCTGCAAAGCTGGCCATCTGCAAAGTGCCATAGAAAAGAGAGTGTCCCTTTATCGTCACATCGCTAATTTGACTAGCAACCCTGAAGTCATTCTGCCATTCCTAGCTTTCAATGTGATCAACAGCAATTACTAGCTGCCCTTGTAAGAGCTCATGATCCTGCCTGGGGGTGGGGGTGAGGTGCTTCCAGTTTCTGGGAAGCCATATCATTGGATCAGAGGCTTGCTGCAGCCTGAAGAAAGCCATCAAGGAGAAATATAGAAAGGATGCCACCAATGTGAGTGATGTGGATGGAATTTGTGCCTAACATCCTGGAGAACATAAAAGCTCTGGAGCTGCTAAAGGCCACAATTGTGAAGGCTGCTGACACTGACCAGGGTGCCATTGACATGGGCATGGCTGCCTCTGAGTTCTTCAGGTCTGGCAAGTATGACCTGGACTTTAAGTGTGCTACAGCAGGTACAATCAGATCCTTAGAATTAGAAAGAGCTGGGCAGTGATTCCAAGTTTGAATGCAGACCCTTCAGGAAGTGCTGGCCAAGTGAAGCTTGCACTGGAGATCCCTGGAACCACTAGGTGCTTAGACTCTGTCCCTGATGTCATCAAGGTGGCTGAAGACTGACCTAGTGCTTGCCTGTCCCATGCCACCACTTCCTTTGGTATTTGAACCTCATGACTATGGAGCCCTGTTGGAAACCCCAGCTTGGTAATCACGTGATTGGTCAGAATCATTGTTTCTGGCACTTCCCTTCACAGCCTCATGTCTTCTCTAGGGTGGCCACAGGCAGTGACCCCTCTCCCCTGAAGTGGTTCTACATGCAAAATAAAAGCCTCAGTGACTCATAAAAGAAAAAGATTCAGTAAAAGTGGTTTACAGCTGGCAGCTGCCTCCTGAGAGAAAGGCCGAGGATCAGTAGGTTTTGAATCTGTGGGACTTTTTCATCTGTCCCTATCTAGAACTAGAGCCAGGACGATCCTAGAGAGCTGTTGGCCTTTAGTGTACACTGGAATTACAAAGAAGTAGGTTTTAATACCATGAAAGGAACACCTTAGCAACAGAATAGAACCTATGAGAGCAAGGCCAAGCAGGCAAAAAGCAAAAGCTTCTTTTTTCCATACCCTTTTATGTGGGCTGCCACCAGATGGGACCCAGATTTAGGGTGTCTTTCTGCCTTCCAAAGTCTAAATGGGGAAATCCTCATAGTTGCCATATTGCCTATATTTCAGTTGATGTAGAGATCAGCCATCACATAACCTGTTGACTTCTTTCAAGTAATTACCACAACACATACATACACACGCATACTACCCTAAGCCAGGGGCCTGAAAGAATATGTAACCTAAGACTAAAGCTATGCATTAGTTTAAATTGTGAAAACAGGTGAATTGGGAAATCCAAGGCAAGTAAAATTGGTTACATTGTCTCATAAAGGCAAGTGAAATTAAGTAGGCTGAATATATAATAGGATGGCAGATTGAGTGCATAGTCTTAAATGATCTGGGGCAAGGGGTTATTTTTAACTTTGCTCTGAGGTCTGCCAAAAGTTTAGTCTCTTTGGGGTCAAGGGATAGTTCCAAAAAAAGTGAAAGTAACTTTATTCTCTCTCTCCCCCTCCCCCTCCCTTCCCTCCCTCCCTCCCTGGTGCGCATGTGTGGAAGTCAGGAAAACTTTCAGAAGTTATTTTCCCTTCTTAGCATGCAGGCTTTTGGCTTGAACTCAAGTCTCCAGGCTTGGCGGCAAGCGCCTGTATCTTCTTAGCTGTTTCATTGCCCCTTCTCCTTTTAAGTTGTTTTCTTTAATATTTGTTGTCGTAGCAACATGAATTGATCAACACAGCAATTGGTATGCAGCCGTGGGTGGGGTTGCTCTTGTGACTGTAGCTGCCCCACGTGGTCAGGAGCACTTCAGACTGGTTTCTGGGGAGCACTTGGAAACGGTTAGAGAAACAGGCTAGAAAAAGGGTGCTGTAAGAAGGGCTTAGTGAGTTGTCATTGTGGGACCTCAGAAGGCCACATTGCCGATCGCAATGTAGACAGTAAAGACTGAGCTCATGAGGCTTCAGATGGAAAGTCTCTACTGGGAATTAGAGTAGAGGTCACTGACATTATGATGTGGCAAAGAACTCTCTACATTTTGTTCAGTCCCTAAAACCATGGGAGGCTGAATTAAAGACAACAGACTAACTTGGCAAAGGGGATTTTAAAACATACCAGCATTCAGATTATAGTATTGAAGAACCAGGGAAGCGCCTCCATTTTGAGCAAGTCCCGAAGCCCAGTTTGAAACAGGATATAGGTTCCAGGAAAAGTGCAAAGTCAGAATGTCCCAGCACAAGAGACCGCCTAGGACCATCTGATAGCAACTGATCAACCATAGAAGGTCCTAGCACAGGAGATAGACTAGGACCATCTAACCACAGGATGTCCCGGCACAGGAGAAAGTCTATAAAAAAAGGTTTGACAAACCACCCAACAAACTGAAAGCTAAGATAACAGAGAAATTCTGGAAAGCCCCTAAGAAACAAGCTAATAAGAATTGTTTCTGTACTGAGACCCCTAATTGATATGTAACTTTATGATTTTTTGCCTTTAAAACTGAGCTTGCAGAGGGGTGGGCACCTCCTCCAGCCTATGCTATGACAATGCGCTTGACTGGGTCCCTGTCACGGCTTGTATTTTTCTTTAATAAACCTTGCTTTTGCATTTCAGAGAGTTGTGTCTCTGCTGGTCTCTTGGCGGGGAGGGGGGGGGTGTCTTGCAACCAGGGCACAACAGTATAGATGTTTCTGGCTGTTTTAAATTGGGTTTATAATGAGAATAAGAAGTAAAAAAACATATTTGAAATTTTACAGGTTTTGGAGGAAAAATAAGGTATGTTTACAAAAATCGGTACCACCAAAAAAGGAGGCAGTTATCCCATACAGAGCAGGAAAGATGCCTTTGGGGCTTGGCCTCACTCCTGCAAGCTAAAAGGTATAAACACAAAATCTCATTCGTAAGAATTCTAGGATGCCCTGCTTGCCTAGGGTCTCTTAAGGAACAGTTCCCCTGGTTTTAGACATTTAGGGCCTCAGAGGAACTGCAGCTGTGGCCTGATGGAGGCTAGCTACTAAAGTCAGGCTGATAGCAGACCTTAGCATTGGCTGCAAGGTGCTGGTTTTGTAGGAATGCAGCAGAAAGCAAGAATTATAGCATCATGGCTGCTTCTATGTTTCAAAAGAAGGCCTAGGGAGGCAGACAGGTGTGACAGAATTGGAGTTTTTATGAGGAGCCCCTCAGAAAAGAGAAACCAAAGCTGATACCCTGTGCCACAGAATGTTAGTGCTGTCAGGGTCATAGAACTGTCAAAGAAAGCTGCAGGCAGCCGACAGAGCCAGCAGAGAGCCAGCTGTGGGCTGCAGTCATCAAGGTCATTTCTCTGACAGGTCTGTCTAAACCACCGGAGCTCATGTTAGTTATACTATGGGCCCTGAATGGTAGACATGGAGTTAAAAAGACTTAATGTTTGCCCTGCTGGATTTTGGGGGTGCTTTATTCCATTCCTCTTTGTAATTTTTATAGTCCTACTTTTTATAATGTGAATATTCATGCCATTTTAGGTTAAAAGTATTGAACATCTTTTGAATTCTATGGGGCTCACAGCTAAGACTTTGCCTCTGGTCTCAGAGGAGACTTTGGACTTGGGTGTAATCATGGAACTGTTGAGATCTGGGTGCTCTTGGAGATGGACACATTGTCTTCTGCATCATGAGACAGAGATGAGCCTTTGAGACTGAGGGACAGGATGCTCCTTTAGATAGGAAGTGTTCCTGCAAAGACTCTCATAGAAAGCTCGGGCTAGGGAGTGTTGGGTCCTGAGGGTCATCATTTGGTTACCATTAAGCCCTTGAGGAATTCCTAGCTGAATGGGCTCTGGGAGGTGGGAACTGCCCAGAGTAAGTAGGCCACTGGCAGACCCATGGAGAGTGTAGTTTGTTTTCAGATCCTCTTCTGCTGCCTCCTGGTCTCTGTAAGGTGAGACATTTACTCCATACCACCTAGGCTTAGCATAGCCAGGAAGTCATGGAGCCAACTAAGCACAGGTAGAAAGTTCCCAATCCATGAGTTTCCTATTATCGTTTATCTTGGTTATATTTTTCAAAGTTACAGAAAGACAGCTAACTCACATAGATTTCTAAAAAAAAAAAAAATTAAATACACACAGAGCAAAACTGTGAAAGACTTATGATGTCATTTTAGTTCTCATGTAGTTGATCATCAGTCAAGAGGGTGAACTTGCATATGCAAATGCAAGAATCTACCGATAGATGAGAATCCTACCACCCTGGGGATTATAATCCAGAAAGAGTGGATAATTAATCAAGTAAACTGAGGTGTGTGTGTGAGAGAGAGAGAGATAGAGAGGGGAACAGGGACAAGAGAGATGGAGAGAGGGAGGTGCAGTGGAATTCATTCTTACCATCTCATCATGAAGGAAAGGAATCATGTATTCTAAAAACTAAAAAGAAAATTCAGAATAAAAATTAGAATGTCAGGTAAAGCCCTCTTAGGAAAGGACTCGGAGCCCTGTTATGCCTCAGGGCCTTTGCATGCCTATTCCTTCCCGCTGGTTCCCTGTTAGGACCTCTGCACATTTTGTGTGGACACTTCCTCTGTGATTAAGCCTCTGTGACAGTCTCCTGTTTTGCTGTTCTAAGCCACCAACAGCTGGTAGATGATCTGGTCACTGCCTGCCCTTCCCTTCCCCTGTCCTGACTCCATGAGAGAAGGATCATAGTGTTTTCTGTTCCCTGCTGTGCTCCCAATACCTGGGACGATCTTTAATTTGAGAGCAAGAGCCATGTGTTGAATGAGCAGGTGGAAACAGCTCCTTTGCATAAGGAAAAAGGGGCCAAGGCTCCTAGCAGGGGTGAGCACAGAGGGCACCATGCAGTTCATTTAGGAAGAAGGGGGCGGGGCTTCACAAAAAGGCAGAGGCAGTAGCAGCGTTGGGATACTGACTGTGACATTCAGGAATTCACCAGTGGAGGGCTGTCGCTAGGAAAGCACAACAGAGAAAACCTTCCTGAATCCAGGTTAAAAGAAATGGCAAAGGGGGCAAAGCAGGAAGGCTTGACGTACCTACCCCACCATCTTATTAGCCTCACAGTCATGAGAAACCTACTTTCCTTGGTGTAGGGATATTTCAAACCTGTCTCTTAACCTCAAAGAATCCTTGTGGAGTAGATGCATTTCCCCATCTGCAGTCAAGGAAACTGGACTCTGCAGTGTACACATGCCTCATCTCTGGTCTCTGCAGTAAGTATGGACCAGTATGGTATCCACTGAGGTGATCCAGAGGGACGGTAGTAGGGGAAAATACACCTTCTCAGTGACATCAAGGAACAGGAAGGCAAGAACCTGGAACACGAGATGACACATGATCTAAGTCTTTCCTTGTGTCCAGCATAAGGCCAGGCAGGATCCAAAATCCAGACCACATCACAAAGTAGAATCAGTTTCCCTTGTAGAGGATGAAAGTGCTCCCATTGGCTGGTAACTTGGGGATGCAATTCTGAGGGGAGAAAAGTTGGAACAGTGTTACAAATCTCCAGTCATTCCTGGGCTGTTTCAGACCCCAGGGCATAGAAACCTCATTGATTGTGATTTGGGGTAAGAGTTGTAGATGACCCAAGAGCTGTGTGTTGATCAGCACAGGGAATTTAGCCTCGTGGGATCCCCATACTTTATTTCTAATCTACTTAATGTTTATCACTCAAATTATGCTATCCAAAGCCTTCTCTGTTCCCCACCCCCCACATGAAGAAGTCAGGAGAGCATTTTTAGTCAGGTCTGGCTACATTCTCTGTTGTCCTATAGACATTCTTTTCTAAAATAAGCAGCATGAATGGGCGTTTTTGTGAATGAGGAGATCATAAGAGTGGGTATGAATCTGAGAGAACTGATAACTGAGGTTGATGGGGTGCATGATGTAAAGTCACCAAACAATAAATATATGTAAAAAGATATTATTTTCTAAGCCCAAGGAAGGTCTTGAAAGATACTGAGATGTGAATGGAAGTATAGCCAGCCAGCCCACATGACCCTGGCTCTGGTCCTGAGCCGATATGTTTAAGTGTTGGACATTTTGGTTCAGCATCTCAGTTTTTCCTATAAATACTTGACACTTCCACTGCCCTTGAAGTGGGGTTATTCATCTGAAATCAAAAGAAGCTCCAGGTTTTTTTAAATCTACAAAACTTATGAGCACAAAATGTCACCCAGCTTCGGTTTTCATGATGCTCATGTATCACTTGTACTGCTCCATTCCACCTATCTTGATAGTGTTGCATGGTTAAGAAAACAAAGCCATTCACACACTTACTCAGTGTATCAGGCAGTGACTGGTGCCTGGGGCTCATTGGGAAACAGCCAGGCTTCATTTCTGACTTTGTAAAAGTTTTGGAGTCAGGAGTGAGCTTAACAGACTTCCTAGCCTGAAGGCAAGGCTGGCGTTTCCACCAGGTCTATTCTTGACCTTTCAGCCACTTAACAGGTGCATAGTGGGGTTGGCCAGTAGAGCAGGTCTAAGGATTAGAGTCCTTTACTAATAAAAGAGATGGATGAGGGATCAGGAGAGTAGAAAGCAATGGGCAAAGATGGAAATCCTAAACAGTAGAGCCTCAAACCCAAGACTGCACACAAACGTTCCTAGAATTTGGGAGCCAGAATCAGGAGGATTGTCTCAAGTTTGATACCAGCCTAGGCTATGTCACAAAACCTTTTCTCAAAAGAAAACTTGCCCCTCAGAGCTGACAGCCTGAGTTTTGCTCCTGGAACTCATACCCGCCGCATGAGAGAAATGATTTGCAAAAGTGGTCCTCTGACCTCTACATGTATGTGTGCTATGACATGAAAAACCCCATATTTCACAAACACAATAATAATAATAAAAGAAAAGGAGAGAGAGAGAGAGAGAGAGAGAGAGAGAGAGGAGGCTCAAGGCCTGAGATTTTCTCTATTTGAGTTTCAAGGGGGGGGTGAAGTCACTTTCATGCATCTGAACCACTTGCATGAGAGCTAATTCATTCTAATGAAGAGAGTTAAATAAAGTATGAGTTTAAATTATTCAGCATCAAATAGAACTGCAGAATTATGTTGGTTTAGGAACTTTTGGTCATTTATTTTAATTAATTGATTAAAATCCCACATTTATCAGAATTTCAGGTTAAAGAGAAATGTGTGTGTGTGGGCAGGAGTCGTTTTATTCCCAGTTTCCAGAAGTTGTCTGATGTGAAAGTAAATATTTTGATCAGACAATAGAAATTATAAACAGTGACTGACAAATGTACTTAGACGAAGAAGCCACTGGCCCTCCGTGGAAGCATAAGGGGACCAGATGGCAGAGGCAGGGTGAAGGGAGGGTGACTGTGAGCTGTAAAATGATCCATCGCGATTCAAATGACTGATCTCACAGGGACAGCAGAGGTGGTAGCCCTGCCTTGGAGTCTTCCAAGGACTTCCCACCCGCAGCTCACACTTTCCCACATGCCCACTGTGCCTGGCAGTGTGCTGAGCACCTAATGAGACAGGAACAATGAGACTCATGGGAACATGCCATGGAATATAAGAAACTCCAGTTCAGGGCGCTGGACTGTGGCCTCTGTGACAATAGTGAGGTCCTCTGGGAATGGTGGTGGAGTTATCTCTTCACCGAGATACCAAGAACTTAAATATGGAAGGTGCTGGCTTGCTTTCCTCAGACGCACTCTTCCCTTGGTGACCCAAGTCTTCTATGGCTCTCATCTGCCTTCGACTCACTCTGATGAACCATTATAATAAACAGCACAGCCTGTGGGGTCACACAACTCTCTCAGGTCAGGAGATCAGACATTCAAGACCAAGGAGTTGGCAGGGTTGGTTTCCACTGAGGCTTCTGACCTTGTCTTGAAGATGGTTGTCCTCTAGAGCCATCCCATGGCAATTCCTATGCACACATACTCCTGTCTCTCAGTATGTCTAAATTTCACGGTCCACTCTCCATTCAGATTGAGTTTGGATCATTCTAGTAAACCCATTCTAATACAGTCATTTCTTAAAATTGTATCTATAACTACACTTGACTTCTGAGGTACTGAGATCTTTGAGTACAAAATACATCTCGGAACACTGTCTTTGACGCTGTTTCACATACGAGACAAGAGCTCCCAACAGGAAGGACCTCCAAGACTCAAATCCTCTCTCTGTTGTCCACTAGATTTGCTTTCTGGAGCAATTGACAACCCACCTGACTCTGTTTCCCTGTTCATATCAGGACTGCTCAATTTCTACATATAGAGAGTTGGGATCGTGTCTAGCACATGGGAAATACTTGGTATTGGCATTGTGCTCTGCAGTTGACTTCCAAGTCTCATTCTTCCTTCATGACCTTTGCTGGTGTCTGTGTCCCGGTGTTCCTTTCAATGCAATGCCTTCATTCCTCAACAACATACTGATGTGGATAATGTTCTGCTGGATCTGATGTAGATAAGATGGAGGCCTCACCCTTGAGTCTTCCCTATCAGTGGTAAGCAATCAAGGCAAGGTACTCACAAACCCTAGTTTAATGTACTCTGCTCTGCTTTAGCTCAGGGGTATTCCTGAAAGACTATGTACTAAGGTCTGGCCACCAATTGATAGAGTTAAGAAATGGGCCTATTTGGAGAAAATGGGTGCTTAGAGCTACATCCCTAAAGAATACATCTTGTCCCTGGCCCCTTCCTCCTTTGGTTTGCTTCCTGGATGCTTAGATAAGTGTCTGTGTTCTGTCATGACATTCTACCTTAGCCAACCAGTAAACCTGTGAGATGACTGTCATGGAGGGTTATGTGAAACTAAGTTAAGAAACTTGTCATAGATGTGGTGAGAGCCAGAAAATTCTGAAGAAGGAAGAAAGGGAGAGGGAAAGACAGAAAGAAGTGAAGAAGTGATGGAAAAATGTCTGCCAAATAGATAATGTGGGTTGGGTTTTAATGAGTAGATAGAGTTCAGCAGAGTCTTTGTCTTTGGGCAAGAGAAGATATAATCTTCTTAGGCCCCCAGTCCTTTCCTCACTACTGCTGGTGGGCTGTTACAGCCATTCTGGTTTCTTCACCATGCCCTAGGAGGACCTTGGCATCTGGTTCAAGGTCATGTTTCATAGTTTTCCACAGGGGTTATCAGAGGAATAATAATGTTCAGAAACCACCTACTCAGCCAACTGTTCATCAACATTTGTGAAAGACCTACTATGTGCTAGAAAAGCACCTTTGATGGCACCCAGTGTATGGGTGATCCACCAAGTTCATGGTAAAGGGTCAACCACTCAATGGATCTACCAGTATAGTCTCAGCTCCAGGAAGCTTACGATTTCAGAGTGGGGAGGAGATTAATGAATCTCTTCTTGTCACGTTTTTCTAACTTTGCAGCCTAAGGTACAAGGTCCAGATGCACAGCTGTCACCTGTGATCCTGCCTGTGTTCATTTCTGTCTTCCCACTTGCTCTTACTGTGATGGCTAGCAACAGAATTTTTCTTCCCTTTGCTTTCTGTTCTGAATGGAGTCACTCATTCACCACTCTCCTATATCCTTAGTGGTCCACTTCACAAAGGATTGGGAACATGGAGCTAAGAGGCTATGGACTGAACTCCAAAACTATGAGGTGAAATAAATCATTCTGTCTTTTAACTGTTTTGTCAGGTATTTTAGTGGAAGCAGTGCAAAAATCACCTATGTATTTAACCTTCTGAAGACAGGTATTTATGCTTCTCTGTATGGAGCCACTCTGAAGAACTTGGGACATGCTGACTTTGAAAGCCACTGTCTCATATGTGGATAGATTACGAGTCAGGAACTCTCTCAGGGAGCAGAGGGTACATGAAGACTGCTGGAAAAGGTCTTGAGTGAATGCTGTGCTAATACTTCTCAAGTTCTAAGTCGGGGAAGGGTTTCATTGCTTCAGAACTCCCCAGACTTTTTATTATAACGTTTATCACATCACCTAATGATTTACTCAACACTTCCTGGCCTTTTTATTGTTTGTTCTCAGTACTGCCTGTGGCTCAGAGCCCGCTTCTGAGCTATGAGTTTACAAGTATTGTGAACCCAAACCCCATAGAGGTCTCTCTGCAGAGCTAGCTAAAGTCCTGGGCAAAGTCTCAGGCTCAGACAACCACTCAATGGATCTACCAGTGGACAGCACCCTGAGTACAGTGGAGGAGCATGGAGAGAACCATAGGCTGGTTCTTTGGGGTTCTTTAGTCTTTGCTTTAGCAATTGTATGGTTGTTTAGTAGATAATCAAACACTTGCCTTTCTCGTTTTTAGTAATGACCTTCAAAATAAACTCTGTCCACCTCAGGTGCCTGTGCCTTTCCTCTCAGAGAGCTCATTGCATTGCCTGCCCTTCTGCATGCCTTCAGTCTTCCATGGTTCTCCCATCAGTATTAAAAACACTAGTAATAGTTCTGCATTGAAGAAGGCAAATGCAATTTTAAACTCTGCACTTTCTTTTGTCAGCCACTCCGCACAAAGCAAATTTTTTTGTAAGTGCCACATACACATAGGGGCATGTATGCATGCATGCACTCACTCAACAGAAATACATAGTTGAGATAAAAACAGAGAGAGAGAGAGAGAGAGAGAGAGAGAGAGAGAGAGAGAGAGAGAAAAGAGAGAGAGAGAGGCCTTTTCTTCCATACACCACACACTAAATGCTCTGACCCTCTGTCACTGGTGCATGTCTACTTGGCCATTGTTTTTCCTAACTAGATCAAAAGTTAATCCTTTCTCCTATCTAAAGCATTCAGAAGACTTTCACAAAGTTCCTGCTTATTATTTGCTTGTTTCATTAATCTCCTCCCCACTCTGAAATTGTAAGCTTCCTGGAACTGAGACTATACACTGGCTGTTGACCCTTCACCGTGAACTTGGTGGCTCATCCATACACTGGGTGCCATCAAAGGTGCTTTCTAGCCTCGTATTTATCATTCATCATGGCACATAGTAGCTCTTTCACAAATGTTGATGAACAGTTGGCTGAGTAGGTGGTTTCTGAACATTGTTATTCCTCTGATAACCCCTGTGGGAAACTATGAAAAATGAAAAATCTCCTGTCTTTTTAAAAGGCAATTTTATTCAAGACTTAATTATGGCAAGGGAGGCTGGAGTGGAGAAGACTCAGTTCTTGATGGTTCCCCAGTGGCTGTTCTTAATTCAGTGAAGAAACTGGGCCCTCCAAGGATAGGCAGCTGTCCACTGACATGGACAGTATGTGGAGCCTCGAGGGGAGGGATCAGACTGTGTTTCTATACATGGACTGGCACCTTGGAGCCCATTCCCCCGAGAGGAGCACCTAACCCAGTCTTGACACTGGGATGAGGAAATCGGACTTGCCTGGAGTGGATGCTGAGCTGATCCACCTTGGGACTTCTTGCCTTTTTTGGGGAGAGGATGGACGGATGGGGATGAGGGAGGCTGAAGGCTGACCGGGAAAGATTGGGAGGGGAAAGGGAGGGGAGCAGGGGAATACATGGGCAAAAAGAACGCAGTTCAAATCATTCCATTTTCTCCCCCAGCAGTTTAACTGAAAAAGGCTTGCAAAAAGAGTACAGTGAGTGACAATTCTAACAGCCATAACTCCCCCAAACTCACCCCAGAGGATGCTGTATGACCTCTGGACTCTTAGGCATGAGTAATCTAATTTGGAAAACATTATTTTGTAGACTGGCTGTGCTTTTCTGTTTTCTTTTTCTCCCCAATAGTTCCTGGAATTCCAAGTATTCTGTCTGAGTCATCCCTGGGTGTTAGGTCACTTTCTTCCACCTCTCTCTGCCAACATGGATCTCCAGATGCAATGGGTACTGATGCTGGGTCACCCAGGAGTCCTTCAGGGTAAGTCGATTACTTCTGGGAGTGGTGTGTTAGAAGTTGTAGAATCTTCTCTGCTGAAAGAAAGGGATGTCTTTTAAAGTAGAGAGTACTCAGTTACTTGGGATTGGGTTAACAATTTTGTGGAAGGGGAATGGATTGATGGCATGTGTTCCTAGGTTTTCCTCCTACATTATGATCCGTGATCCTGTTGACTTTTGACAGAGGAGCAGGTGACAGGTGTTCAATCCTGTATAATCCCTGTGTTGTCTCCTGGGCTGAAATTAAACAGAAAGTGGAATAGAGCATAGTGATGGAAGTTTGGCTGTGTGCTCTGGAACAGTAACTAGTCCCAGGGTTTTGTCACCTTGGCAACAGGCAAAACCCAATATGGGGAACTTGGAGCACTTACACTACTGACTGAAAATTCATCTGGATTCAGCTTTGTGGTGGGAGAAAATGCGTGTGGCATTTTATCTGTAAGTCTCAGAACACTGTCAGATGCCATGCTAAGAGACTTTGGAAACCAACTGAGCATAAAATGAGAAGGTCCAGAGGAAACCACTGGCTTTTAGCAAAAAAGATGGCAATGTGGGTCAGCAAGTTATGGAAAGTTCTAGATTGTTTTGTACATTTGTAAATTCTGGGATGATTTGTGAGGGAAATAGAAAGCTAAACATCTGTCCATTTGGTTTATATGATGCCAAACACTGAGATATTTGAAAACACTCAAATGTCTGGCATTGGAAAGACATTTCTGGATGAACAATTATGTACTTAAAAAAATATCTCTATTTGGCACCGAATAAGTAATTTTGCAACTTTACTGAATGTAACTGGAATTTACATTGTAAATCCAGAGAGCCTTTAGAAATAGATATTCCAATTTTATAGGAGAGGGCTATTTGAAATGCCAACTTGACCCTTAGCAGCAACCCTCACGGGTGTCCAACCCTCCCAAGAACACTTCCTTCTCTTGACATCCATGGTGTCATCATTGTAGGCTTCTAAGTTCCGTTCTCAGTTCCTTTGCTAGAGTCTGTAGCTTGAATGATTTCCAGCCAGACCTGGCCCCTGCCATTCTCATCCCCCCCCGCCCGCACCCCTTAATGATCCTGTGCATTCTCACAAATACCAGTACCCTTCCCTTTTCCACAGCTGAGCTTCTGTACTAAGTCACTGTCAGTAGATTCAAAGCTTGGATTTGTGCCAAAAGTTAAGCCAATAGTTTCCAAGAATTACTCTACCCCGTACCCCTTTACTCAATCCTGAAATGTCAAGACATGTAGCACCCCACTTATGTATTCTTTTTTTAAAACCCCTCTCACCCCTGAGCTTGCATCCTTCCTCTGCATCGGAACAAAGGGTTTCAGCCTGGGTTCTTTTGAACCGGTCCAAAAAAATAAATCGACCCTCATGTGTTTGCATTGGAATCCTGCTCCCTGGTGGTCTCTGGGGGTTTCATGACACAGGTACCACATTAGGATGGCCCATTAAGCCTCACTTGTAGCATTCAATTTCTTTTCTAGTCCAAAATCCCAGTCTTCCATATTTCTTTAAAGAACAGCATGATCAGACCTATCACAGCACTATCCCTGTCCCTGGCACCAACTTCAGTCTTTGTTACTGTTCTATTGCTGTGAAAAGGTGCCATGACCAAGGCAACTTATAGATGAAAGCACTTAAGTGAGAGCTTGCTTACAGTTTCAGAGGGTTAGTCCAGGAACATCATGGCAGGAGCACGGTAGCAGGCAGGTAGGCAGGCATGACATTGAAGCAGTAGCTGATCTATTACATCCTGATCCACACTCATGAAACAGAGAAAATAGATGTGGTGTGGGGTTTTGAAACCACAAAACCCATCCCTAGTAACATATCTCTTCTAATAAAACCATATCTCCTAATCATTCTGTTAGGGTCCTGGAGAAGTCCCATCAAAGACTACCATCTATGTATGCAATCAGCAAGAACATTTATTATTATTCCAGCAGGCAAGAACCTACCACCCTAAAAGCTTGTAGGCTCCTTTTAAACTCTGCTAAGTGGAGTTCCTACGCAGTTAGGTCATCTCAGATATGATTGCCTTATGTGAGTGACAATCATATTAGTGTGTTCTAATTGGCTGGGGCTAGTCAGGGGTTGGTTAAGGCTATAGCTTTTCCATTTTGGAGCAGGACTGGACAAGCCCCAGGCTTTGTTCTTCTTTGGTTATTAACTGGAGCTGCTGTAGCTCAGGCCTGGTATTGCAGTTTTCTTCATCCCAGTTGCCAGGAGCACCAATGATTAATTACCCTTTGTTTGTGGCTTCCTCAGAAACTGCCTGCTCAGTAACAAGAAACAAGAACTGAGGTCTAATTCTTTTTTTTTATTATTGTTTTTTTAAAATCAATATCAAACTTTATATAAAAAAGCAAAACATACAGAGTAGCTAAAAAACAAAACAAAACAAAAAACCCATACAGTAATAAAACTTCTCTTTTTCTCTAAAATACATGAAACATAAAAAATAAAATCTAAAGCTCCTCAAGCCAGGTTAGGCTCAGCTACAGATAAAGAAAGCACAGTAGGTCACAGCTAATGCCCACGAATGCACTATGGCCACTACAAATACCTGCTAAGCAACTCTTCTACAGTCAAACCAGAATTTTTTTTCTTTGTCTGTGTATGTGTTTATTTTAAATCACTTTATTCATCCATCATCTTTCAATGAAATAAGAATGTTTTTACTTAAAGTCCACTAATGAGTGAGTACATCCCCTGCTTATACTTCTGGGTTTGTGAGACCTCACTCAGGAGGATATTCTCCAAATCCATCCATTTGCCTGCAAATTTTAGTATATCATTTTTTCTTTCTGTTGAGTAGTACTCCATTGTGTAGATGTACCACAGTTTGTTAATGTATTCCTCAGTTGAGGGGCATCTAGGTTGTTCCCAGTTTCTTGATATTATGATTAATGCTGCTATGAACATAGTTGAGCTAATGCTTTTGGGGATGTGAATGTGTGTCTCTAGGGTATATGCCCAATAGTGGTATTGCTGGATCCTTGGGGAGATTGATTCCCAGTTTTCTGAGAAACCACCATACTGTATTTCAGAGTGGCGAACAAGTTTACACTCCCATCAACAAGGGAGGAGTGTTCCCCTTGCTCCACATCCTCTCCAGCATAAACTATCATCTGTGCTTTTGATCTTAGCCATTCTGAACAGGTGTAAAAGTTGTTTTGATTTGCATTTCTCTGTTGGCTAAAGATGTTGAGCATTTTTTCAAGTGCCTTTCAACCATTTGTAATTCTTCTGCTGAGAATTCCCTTTTTAGTTCTGAACCCCATTTTTTGATTGGGTTATTCAGGGTTTTGGGCTCTAGTTTCTTGAGTTCTCTACATTTTTTAGAGATCAGTCCTCTGTCACTTGTAGGATTGGTAAAAATATTTTCCCGTTTTGTAGGCTGTTGTTTTGTTTTAATGACTGTGTTCTTGGCCTCACAGAAGCTTCTCAGTTTCAGGAAGTCCCACTTATTGATTGTTGTTCTTAGTGTCTGTGCTACTGGTGTTATATTTAGGAAGTGGTCACCTGTGCCAATGTGTTGGAGGGTATTTCCCACTTTCTTTTCTATCAAGTTCAGTGTGGCTGGTTTTATGTTGAGGTTTTTGACCCACTTCTGATTCATTCTATTATCTAGGCTTCAAGCTGGTATAAAATCAGTGAAGCAGCTACTTTTACATAAGATCTCCTTTACTGAAAGTGTTTTCTTCTCTTCTAGTAGTAAAACAAAACAGAGAACTAATTCCAAAAGCAGAAGACAAGCCTATAGAATTTTTAGCACTCAGAACTCTTTAGCTCAAGATAGATCAAGATTCAGAAAAGCAGCTCCATATTCTTCAGGAGCCATGTAGAAGAATGTTCAGATTCATTAAATATTTTGTCTTCAGGGAAATAAAACAATATAGTGAATGAATAGTAATGTAAGTCTTTGCTTTTGCTCAGATCTTAGGAGAGAAAAAAATCACAAGAGGTGAGCCCCACACCTCTGATATGGTTGTTCTTGGGGGGAAGGAATCGGTCAAACACTGAGCAGATGCTGGAGCTTGTACAGCAGAGTACTCTAAAATCAGAACGGCTGATGTGTGAAGTGTTCCTTCTGACTCCTTTCCCTGTTAGGACAACACTGAGAATGTAATGTTGAGCCAGATTCCAATATCTATTTACCGAACCTTCAAATGCCATGAGTTAGATGCTCTGTTTACCCACAAATTACAGATAACAAAATCAATATAATGTGCTAAAAAAATGTACTGCCAAGAAAGTGAGATGAGATTTCAATTTAGGTGATTAATTTCTGACTCCTGTCTCCAGAAACTATCACTTCTTGAAACATATTCCAAGTAAAATCTAAGTGGGGGGTAATATCAATGTTTGCAAAAAGCTACCACTCCTGGGGACGCAATTGCCAGCAATCTTGGAGTGTACAGCTGTAAGACTCAGAGGCTATGGGCCAAGGTAGGCACATAGAGACTTGTTGGTGACTTTTTTTTATTTCTTACCATCATACCCAAAATAGAATTCTCCTCTCAAGTACTTCAACTTTAGGCCACTTACACCAGATAAACTGTGGGCAGATGTAAGCTTTTCAATCAGTCTACACAGACTTTCATTCTTCTGGCTCACGTGTCCTACATGGCTCTTTGTCTAGGCCCCTTTCTGTCTCATTTGCCATTCAAATCTTTCTTGAGAAGTAAAATATGATGGCTCAGATTCCAGCTCTCTTGTTTGGAAGTGAAAACCCCACTTCAATTATGCTTCTGTGGGAAGAGGCAGATTCCCGCAGCTAGCTGGACAAACACAATCTATGTCTGCCTCATGTGCACCCAAGATCTCATTGTTAGTTTTCTGTTTAACTCTTAAGCAGGTGATGTTATTTATGAATTGCAATGGTGATGGCCAGGAGGGAGGGAGGAAATAGCCAATCTTTCTGGGAGTTAACACTGGGAGAATGCAGAAAGTATCTTAGTCAGTGCCAGTGGCGATAGAAAAAAAATAAAGTCAGACCCTGACTGCCACCTCCCTACAGGCAGTGGGTCCTGGGAGAGTGGAGCTGATAAATAAGGCAGACTAACGTCTCATGCAATAGCCAATGTTATTCAGATCATCAGACAACTTATACTCGGAAGATTAAGAGGACATTTTACCTAAGTAAACACTTGAGGAAGACATGTTTTTCCATTGAGTCATATGAGAATTGACAGCTGAAGTAAAGTCATGCATATCCAATACACCTAGGAGGAGCATGACAAACCTTCCATGTTTTTAAGAAAGTAAAATCACAAGACTTTTGTCTTTTTTTTTTTTTTTTTTTTTTTTTTTTTTTTTTTTTTTTTTTTTTTTTTTTTTTTTTTTTTTTTTTTTTTTTTACAAGCACTTAGAATTTTCTACATATGATTGCATTCTTGGACAATGTTCTAGCATCTGGGAATATAGCCGTTTACAGTAGGGACATGAGACAGAGGACACCAGGAAAGGACACTCAAGATTAGTGGGAAACCGTGCCATGGTGGATCAGAGGAGTGATGGTCTGGGGAAGAGGCTGGTCAGCTAGTGTCAGCCATTAGGTGGAGGTCAAGTACCATGAGACCTTGGAGGGAGCCTTCACCACAAGGAAGGCAAAGAAGCCATGAAAGTGGCTGCCGAAGCACGGGCCTGTAGCTGGGAATGAAGAGAACCATGTAACAGACAGGCTGCGCTGCTGGTCCAAGGACTGGCAGACTCAGATCTGTGTGAGGAATATATCAGGCAGGTGCATTCTTACTTCATTTCTGTTAGTGTGATATCCTGACAAAAGCAACTCAGGAAAGAAAGATTTTTTTCGACTTACAATCGTTGTTACAGCACTTAATTCTGGGAAGCCAAGACGGGCACTTCCAATAACACACACACTAGTCACAGCACACACTCACAGTCAAAGGCAGAGGGAAAAATGGCGCATTTGTGTTTGTGCTGGGCTCCACTCCCCACTCAGACATTTCAGAACCCCCTGCCTAGGAATAATGGCTCTCATGTTAGCCCAGGCCTTCACACATCCATTAGCTTAATTAAGATATGTCCCCACAGACTTCCCATAGGCCAACCCAGTGTGGACAATCCCTCACTGAGACTTTTCTCAAATTACCTGAGGTATGTCAAGTTGGCAATAAAGCTAACTATTCCAGTATCTTTCTTGGAATAATGTCTATAAAGAAAGAGTCAAGCCTTACCACTGATGGTCATGGGCAAAGGTCACCCTGAATACTGCAAGTAGTTAATAAGCAACATTGTCCTGTGAGGAATCAACCTAGCTCTGTTGCACCAAGTCACCTCAATTCTGATTCTGGTTCCCTTAGCACATTTGCTTGAGAGAATAAAGTGGTTGTCATGGTTAATATCTTTTAATCCTAGGAATGAAAGAAACCAGAAGTAGTCAAAATCTGTCACACTGATGTATATGTTAAGTCTACAAATGATCTGTGTATTTTGAGGCAAAAGTTAAAAAGGGATTCAGCTCATTGGTTAAGCACTCTATACCCCAGGGCCTCTACACTTGCTTCTCATCTGCCTGGACATCCCCTCTATCTGATAGCCTCAGGTTACTCTCTGCTGAAATATCAATTTAACAAGCCTTTCCCTTATAACCTCTTAAAAGTTGTACCTCTAGGCCTTCTCTGCTGCATTTTCTTTATAAATCAGCCACCATCTGACACACTTGTTTATTCACCGTGCACCAGACACTGTTCAAGAATAAACAAGATCGCTTAACCTTATTGAAAAACATTCCTGAGAGCAACAAGGGATGATAGTGAGTCTCTGAAGTTATGGTCTTCGTAACCAGGGATCTAGCTAGGCACAAATGAAGGAAAGAAAACAAAAGGCATGGAGGGATTTAATCACCTCAACTCTAGCAAGTTTTTTTATTGTGTTACATTGAATTTTTTTTAGCAAGTTAGCATTGTAACTTGTTACCCTTGAAACACATATGTTGCACAAATTCTAATTGTTCTCATAATAAAAATCTGGAGCTAGATATTGACATAAATGTTAAAAGATCAGACAGAGAAACAAGCCACTCCTCACCACTACTGAATACCTGGGCAGAAAGGAGAAGCAGGGCAGGGCAGGGCAGGGCAGGGCAGGG